>SZWC01004584.1:67265-79539 GCA_023375785.1 Penium margaritaceum
CCCCCCCCCCCCCCCCCCCCCCCCAAGCCATGACTGGTCTTCCAGTCAGCCGCGCTTCTGCATCTTGGCCAGCGGGACATTTTCTTCGGCAGATGTACTCTCGGTACCCTGTGCCCCTTCCGCCTCCATTTTTTCATCATCGCTGCTCAACTCCTCCACGGGAGTTTCTCCTCTATTGTACAGCTTCACCCGGTCCATGGACTCCCAAAACGAGTCCCCAGCACCTCCCTTTAGCAAAACTTCCCCCTTTCCCGGGTCGACGCCCGTCACCCGCCATACCACAGGCACGACCGCGTTCCCCACTCTCTCCTTGCGCCGTTCCTTGAGCCAAACCAAGTCGCCCAGCAAATAGACGGGCGTCTTTCGCCCTTGCAGCTCGCGCCGCACGTAAACTTCAACTGCTCGATCCGCAGCGCGCAGTAGGCTTTTGTGTGACTGCGGGTACGCCGTTGCCCACCGAAGCGCCCGTTCGGAAATGAATGCCGAAACCTCTTCCTCGCTTCCCACTTCCGCCAGCGGCCATATCGGCAACACTTCGTCGTTGACGAGGCGTAATTCCTTCCCGTATTGTAGGAAGTGCGGCGAATATCCGGTGGAGCCGTGAGTGCTGCCGTTGCATCCTGCCAGGGTTCAGGGGAGGAATGCGTCCCATTCCTTCAGATGTCTCTCAGACATCTTGATCAGAGACCTCTTCAGCGTCTGGTTGAAGCGTTCAACCAGGCCCGCCGACTGTGGGTTGTACGGCGGTGACCACATTCGCTCAATCTTGCATTGGGCGGTAAGTTTGTCGAGGGCACCGCGGAATTGCATGTGATTGTCCCTGTGAAGGACCTTGCAGCCTCCATGACGGGTGATGACCTGGTCGAGGAAGAACTCCGATGACACGTCGCTATCGTTGGTGGGTAGGGCCCGGGGCTCCCCATGCTTGGTGAACGCGTCGATGGCGGTTACCACGTAGAGGATCCCTCGGCTGCTGTCCCCCAATTGTCCAATGAAGTCCATCTCGAGGCGGGATTGGGGCGAATGGGAACCTGCGCCTCCCATTTCACAGCCCGAGCCACGCAGGTGGTGCAGCCCTTGAGAGCCATCCGGATGTGCTCTCCCATGCCCCACCACCAGTACTGGCCTTGGTTTTGAGCCATCCGAACTGTCCGGCCAACTCATGCATTTGTCGTATGAGATTCTCGCGCTCCTCCAAATCCGGGACCCGCCGAGTGGGAAACCACCCGGTGGCCTTGCGAAACAGCTGCCCTGCTTCATTCACCACGTAAATTCGGCTGCGGCGCCGCACCCTGGTTTTCTCCTTCTCCTCCCATCCTTCCCGAGCTTCTCCTTGGCGGAGGAACATCAGGAGGTGGTCGTCTTGCGTATGGTCCGTTGCTTTTTCGTCTTCGGGGGAGCTGTCCGCGTGCGTCATCATCACCTCATCCCACTGCTGGAAGGGGTATGTGGACCTTGCGGTGCTGGAGGCTGCGGTTGAGGCTGACCCCACGACGGCTGCAGCGATGGCGACGGTTGAAGTGTGCCCGAGGTTGTCCGCAGCGCCTTCCTCCATGGTGTCGTCTCCTTGGGCGTCGGGCAGTGGTGGTGCAGATGGGGCATCTTCCGTGTCATCGGGAGCAGCCGGGGCGGATACAGCGGAGGAAGGGCCAGCCGGAGCGCTGACCGTCTCAGGGTGAGGGTGTTTCGTCGTTCTGCGTCCCTTGGGGTTGGAAGAGGGAGTCAGGCCAGCCGGGGCCGAATGTTGTTGAACAGACGACTGTGGCTGCGACGGTCCTCCCCCCCTCGAACGAGCCAGGTCCGCCTGGCCAAGGGATGGAGTGCAGGCCAGGCAAGCGGGCAAGCGGGTAACTTGACGAATGCAGGTCCCACCACCACTGCGATGCGGGCGAAGTCCTTGACGAATCGCCGGTAAAATGAGGCGAAGCCAAGGAATTCCTTGACCCGGGTAGTGCTCCGCGGCTGCTTCCACGCCACGACAGCTGCCACCTCGGCGGGGTCCTTGCGGAGGCCCGTGGTTGAGACGAGGTGGCCCAGGAACTCCACCTCGGCTGCCCCGAAAACGCATTTGCTCCCTTTCAGCTTCCCTTTCAGAGCTTCAACCCTTCGGCAGCGACGCGGCTGAGGACCTCCTCCAGGTGACGGAGGTGATCGTCCCACGTAGCGGAGAAGATGAGCAAGTCGTCAATGTGGGCCTGTGCGAACGGAAGGTCCCCGAACTTCTCGTCCATTAGTTTCTGAAACGTCGCTCCGGCGTTTCGTCGTCTGAATGGCATGCGTTTGAACACATAGATGCCGGTGGGCATCACGAAGGCGGTCTTGCCGATGGATGCGGGATCCATGGGGTTGGCGTGGTAGGCCGCCTTGACATCGAATTTGGAGAGCCATCGCATCCCCACCAAGCGGCCAAGGATGCCGTGCACAACCGGCATGGGGTACAGGCTCCGGACGGTGGCCCGGTTGAGATCCCGGTAGTCCACACAACACCGCCACCCGCCGTCCGGCTTCCTCACCATGACAAGGGCCGACCGCCACGGCAATTCCCCTGGCTCAATTACTTCGGCTGCCATGAGTTCGTCCACCTGTTTTGGTATATCTGTGGCCATTTCCGGGTTGAACCGACGCACCCTTTGCGCCACCGGGGGTGTCTCTGGTGTCAATGATGTGGGTGGTAGTCACGGTGCCCAGATCCGTAGATCCGGCTGCGAAGGCGGTACTGAACCCTTCCGCCAGTCGCACCACTTGTTGCTGCTGCTCCTTGCTCAGCCCCTCACTCAGCTTCCAAGGGTGGCAGGTGCTTCCCCCGTTGGTGGCGAGGCAAGTCAGCCGCCCTGGCATATCCTCAACTTTTCCCTCAGCTTCCCCATATCCCCGGATGGAGACGAAAAGGTCCGAGTGGAGGGCTACGTCATCATCCCACTCGGCTGCTTCCTTCCCTAGTTTCCAATCCTCCACCTCATCTTCTTCTGCGGCGTCCAGCTGGCGGATCTGCACATTCGATGGTCGCACCACTTCTGGTGGTTGGGAAAGCGGGAGGAGGCACAGCTGCGTGGAATTTGAAATAAAGCGGCTGCATTCAAATTCCACGCAGTGGTAGCTGTTGTCTTCGTTCCGCAGCCACAAAAGATTAGTCCCCCAATGCAGGATGGCGCAGGCCGGTTTGAGCCAATCGGTGCCAAGTAGCACGTCGTAGGTGTGGGCGTTGGGGACGGTGACGTCCACTGCTTGCGTGAGTTCTCCGACGCGTATGGGTACCACGTGTAACTCGCCCGCAGCCTTGGCCGGCTGCCCCGACGCGTATGGGTACCGCGTATGGCTCGCCCGCAGCCTTCGCCGGCTGCCCCGACGCGGTGCCGAACCAGACGGCTGACGGCGCCATGCGGTGAAGCAAACCGATGCGGCGGACTGCATTTTGGCTCATGGTCGTTTGGCAGGCCCCCGAGTCGCCAATCCCCTTCAGCCGTATGCCCTTGATGAAGACGTTGAGGAGCGCGACAAGTGTAGGCCAGATTTGAGGAGCTTGGTGGTGGTCGCGGAAAAGCCCCACTGCGGTGGTGAATGCCACCTTCCGCCTCCTTCAGCATTGGCGGGAGAAGGATGTACGTATTGGCGGGACGCACCGTGCACTCCCCCTCACTTCCCATTCCCATCTCCAACATTGTGGGTACCGCGGCTGCTGCCCCGGCGGCCCCCACCTCTTCCTTCTCTTCCACACGGTAGATAACTTCCTTGATGCACGCACGGACAGCCGGACACTTGTGGATCAGCTGCAGTAGGCTGATGGATGCGGGTACCTTGCTCAGCTGCTCCTTGATGAGGTATGGTCGCGCGGCAAACACCGCGTTGAACTCTGCTGCCGTGCCAGGAAGGTTGTTCAGAGGAATTCCTGCAGCGTCGGCAGGCGTTCCGCGGCGCTCGCGGTGGAAAATGTCGATTTCGTCGCGCTCGATCTCTCTTGACTTGTCACCTGCGACATCGTACAAGTGGATAGTATGGGAAACGCCACCCGCGCTTCCTCCTGGTCGCGTTGCTGGTTTTCCGTTGCGGCGGGGTTGTGGGCAGTTCCTGGAATGGTGCCCCGGCTCGCGGCAGTTGTAGCAGTTGTCGCTCGAGTGGATCGGGCCGCTGCGGCTGCTGCCGGCTTGGTCGACTTGGGCGGCTGCAGGTTGCGGAATCAGCTTGCCGACCCATTCTGGTTCCGCACTCCCTGTTGCGGATGAGGTCGCGTTTGATGACAGCGAGACCTCCTTCAGCCCCCCATCATCTGTGCGCTCGTCAAGATAGCGTACCTCTGCTTGCGCCTCTGCGAGGGTCGATACTCGTCGCCCGGCGATTCGGCTTTTGATGCGAGAAAGGGAGGGCCTCGATGAATTCTGTGACGACGAATTTCCCCGGAATGTCTTCTCCGAGGCCCATCAACGTGCGGAAGCGATCAGCCAAAGTAGACACCGTATCATCTGCTCTCCATTTTTCTCGCCGGAGTTACTGGTAGACGCTCTCCTGGGTCATCAGCGCGTATTGTGCCTAAAGTTTCCTGCAAAAATCGCTCCAGCCGCTGAAGTTCTCATGCGACGCCCAATTTAATGCATTACCTTCAAGAGCCATCTGGGCATCCGAGAGAATATGTCGGTAGTCATAAATGCCAGTGTCGAGGCCGAGTTCGATTTTGCGAAGCCATAAAGAGGGATTTTCACCAGCATTTCCTCGAAACAGACGAATATTATAGGCTCTTCCGTAGACAGGTGGTTCCAGCCTCACAGCTCGATGTCGGTAGAACCCATCTTCATCAGGACCATGTGCATCCCCGTCAGCAGCTCCAAGTAGATCCACTCGAGGCCGCCCAGCACCCTGCACGTCCGCTCTTCCAGCGGCAGGTCCAGAGCGAGGCCCAGTGGCATTGGCAGGTCCATGAAAAGCGTCGCGTCCTTGTCTCATGGGCTCATCGAAACCGGTCTTGACCAGGGGCTTCACCCATCGGATAACATTGGATCTTGGATCAAACTCCAAGTCTTCGGCGAGTTCACGTCAGGTTCACCAAAGAAGTTGGCAGAAATTTCAAAACTTATGCGAGAAAGAACCCGGAGACAAGGCCCAGCGGGCTTTCTTGACAATCGGAAGCGCACTGACTGGACTGACGCTACTTGTCGACTCGCATAGTGACTCCAGAAGCATCAACACCAACCCGGGATTTGCCGCTATTCGGTTCTCAAACCACGATTGCAGAGTCCTAGTTTGCAGGTCCACATCGGCACAATATCTCCTTGTCATAAACATCTACCATCCTACTGGTCATGGGTTCAACTACTTGGTCCAGCTGTCCTCCATCTCGTCTCGTTCGTCCACCTCGCCGGTCCTTCATCCTGGGAAACATTCACCATCCGACCTGGCAAGTTGCCATCGATCGAGGTGCGCTCAGCCAGGTCCACGTCCGGCCGAAACCCCTTTTCCCTTTTTCTCGCGTGCCCGCCGTCTTTCGCTGCGAGTGATTCGCTGCAACCCCTCGCCAAAATCTCCACCGAACCTCTTCTGTTGACGGCAAAACATAAATTGCAGTGTCTCTTTCTCTCTCTCTCTCTCTCTCTCTCTCTCTCTCTCTCTCTCTCTCTCTCTCTCTCACACACACACACACACACACACACACACACCCACACACACACACACACACACACACACCACGCACACACACACACACACACACACACCCACACACACACACACACACACACACACCACGCACACACACACACACACACACACACCCACACACACACACACACACACACACACCACGCACACACACACACACACACACACACACACACACACACACACACACACACACACACACACCACGCACACACACAAACCCAAGAATTGTCCTCCCTGCTTGCCGCTCGTCTTGTCCCCGAAATCCTCTTTCTTCCCCGCCCCCTCGCGGCCAGCTCCTCCACACATTGTCAGCCGCTTCTAGATGCTGTACAAAGTGTCTCCATGATCTCAACCCTGTCCAACTGGTTGCGCCACGGTGTCTCGCATGACTGCGGGACACCGCTGTGGCAGTGATGCAGGACACCCGTCTGGCCACAACCACCACATGCATGCTTCCCGCTGCACTCTTTTGCGCTGTGATGACACCCCCAGGACCCCAAGGACGGCCGCGTGGCCGTGTGCGATGAGCGCCTCTCCTCCCTCTTTGGCGGCGCGGCCGAGCGCTTCAACCTGCTCAAGCTGCGGCAGCTGCTGCGCCCGCACCTCGTGCCTCTGCCGGAGTTGCGCCAGTCTGCACAGCAACAAGACTCCGAACCTACTTCCGCGTCCGGCACCGCCTCGACTGAAGCAGGAGTTCACTCCGAGCTTGCGCCCTCAGCCGCTCCAACGCCGCTTTCTGTGGGAGACAGAAGGGCTGCTAGCGGAGGCACTGCAATAGACACAGAGGCAGGAAATGAGCACAATGGGACGCATCTTACAAGCAAGCAAATGGAATCGGGGAGGAGGGCCAACACGGACGGTCAAAAGGGGCTTGCGGTGGCTGATTTGGCAGAGGCTTCAGCCGTGTGATGATGCTCACCCACCTCGTCTCCTGGTTCCTCCTCACCCTCCCTCAACAGATACAGTGAAGCATGTTCTGTTCCACCTCCTGCGACGTCTTTCATTGCGACGTGGTTCTCAAACACTCATCAATGCTTGGCATCGGTGCAGCCAAATGTGTGAGAGGAACTTTGCTCAAAGGAGCTCATCGTTGCGGAAAAGGGTCACTTTTGGCGCAGTCACATGACACTAAACCTGAGTACCTCTGATGTTACGATGCTTGGCTGGTCCAGCAACTTGGGGACATACTATACATATTCTTCTTGTCTCCTTCCATGTCTGATCCTCTAGGTGCACGTAGGTTGTGGTGTTCCAACGACATTCGGACAACGACAAGGCACAATCCTAGCTGTCCCTGATTTGTCTGAACTCGATGTCTTGTATCGTGCTGTCAGAAAATGCCTCGTTTCACGCCCAAGAGACAAAGAGACCGAGAGGTGCTAGATCCCTTGCACAGCCGGGCCTACATTCTTGTATCGCAATCTGTGTCCACAACATTCACAAAAAGGAGCCTACACGCACAGATGTTCATATTCTCCATGTGGGAGTAATAATGGTGTGGTGAACTGGCAAAGGACAGGGGTGCTGCACAACTGTTTTTACTTCATGGTTGCTTTGCATGCAACCATGAAGTAATCCATGGTGTGGTGAACTGGCAAGGGACAGGGGTGCTCATTCTTTTTTCTATGCAGGAAACGATGGAATGAGAAATCCCAGTTCTCTGCGAGAGATCAGAATGTGGTGAACACAATGTGAGAAACGACGATTCAGTTGATGGAGAGACAACAAAGATATACGTAGATGAATGAAAACGTTTAGCCAAGGAACACTAGACAAGTGTACATCTCTAGTCTCTCACGTGCGTACAACTGGGCTCATGAGTCCAAACAACCAGTAAAAAAAGAAAAAGGACTAACCTAACTGCGAACTCCAAAACAATAGCAACAGGGAACCTGTGAGACGTACAGGCTCCTCTTCTGTCCGTATGACAAACCGAAGGAAGCGTCAGGTGCGGAAACAGAAACTCTACTGTACTGGATCATGAACGCGCAAGGATAGTGCCGTTGAGAAAATGGACCAAGGAGGTTGTTACCGAGAAAACCCTTGAGAGCACGTGAGAACGCGCCGGCTAGTGCTGACGTCGCCATAGTAGCCGTCGAGTGTCCCGTCAAACCAGCGAATCGTAACGATAAGTTCAGAGGCCATCGTTACTAACACATCGACACTCTCACATGACCCATAGACACTAATCATCACAATGACCTTTGCGCCCTCCGGCCTATCGATCAGCTGCTAAGTGCCATTCTCTTCATGTGAGGCGAGCTCAAATTTTGTAGCTCCCTCCCACTCAGCCCCATCGTTTCGCTGCAACGCCTCCTTCATAGTCTTGGGCTCCTCTTATGCAAAGAACGCTCAAGCAAACCCAGTCCAGATGCCCTCCGCGGCATTATACCATTTTGCCGCCCTCCTTGCGTGTCCGCTCCTCCGAGGTTGCTGTTGTTGAGACTGCTGCAGCTGCTACTGTTGCTGATGTTGCTACTGCCCTCTTGCAAGGACACTCACACCGCTGGCGTGCTTCCCCTCTCTCGGGGACCGTGGAGATGCGAGCTTACTCCCCACATCCTCGTTCAACTCCACTCCTACCGGTGCTTCAGACTCATTGTCCGACGCGGCTGAATGCAAATTAGCCACTCCCCCATCACCCGGATGGTTCTCGCCATTTGGTGCTACTCGGACGTCACCCTCTTTTGCGTCCTCCAGTGTCTCCCCTCCGAGGATTGGCAGCCACTCCCCACGTTTGGAGAGACACACGTCCTTGTCCGTCCAAGGGCTGTCCTCGTCAAACATGACGTCATGACTCTTCACGCTCTGCTGTCTCTGCGGGTCGAAGAGGCGGTACGCCTTGCTCTCACTCTTGTACAGGACAAAGATGCACCGGCGAGTCCGCAGGTCGAGCTTGCCCCGCCCCTCCCATGCCTGCATAATAGCATGTGTAACGCAGTCAAACGTGTGGAGGTGAGCCACAGTTGGCTTCCTCCAGCTCCAGACTTCTTGTGACGTCTTCCACACCTTGGACTTTGCATCTTTTTGCAGCTTCGTTGGCGTTAGGTTCATGATGTGCGCCACTGTCCGTGCCGCCTCGCCCCAGTAATGCTGTGCGAGGCTGTTATCGCTCAACATGGATTGGACTATGTTGAGGATGGTGTGGTTCACCCTCGCGGCGAAGCCGTTCTGCTACGGAGAATGTGGCATAGCTTTATGCCACGCGATCCCCCCGTAATCCATCTATGCCGAGCAGCCCTCGTACTCGCCGTCGTTGTCACTCTGTAACGCCTTCACCTTAAACTCTGTTTGCCGCTCTACTGTCGTCACGAACTCTTGCATGCATGATAGGACATCACTCTTACTCTTGATGATGTAGAGGTATATCTTGCGGATGTGATCATCGATGAAGATCACAAAGTAGTGAGTGCCCCCGATGGAGCACTCGAATGGTCCGTGCACGTCAGTGTTAACTACCTCCAACTTTGCCGATGCACGCGTTCCTTTGTCATTGAACGGCTGCCGTGTCGCCTTGCCGACCACGCAAGCCTAGGACACGGCATTCGTGGCTGCTTCGAGGCCCTTGACCTCATGATCCCGCACCATTTCCTTCTTCGCCATGTCCCTCACGGTTGAGGGAGCAATGTGACACAAGCGACGGTGCTTCAGGTCCAGGTCGCCATCGTCCTTCTTCGCGAGGTGGGTGACTTCTGACCCTGCCCGGTTGCCAAGGATCTTTACACGGAGCAGGTACAAGTCATCCTCTCGTTTCCCACATGCAATCACCTTGCCGTTCTTCTCCTTGCGGATGATGGCCTCCTTCTTGTTAAAGAGCACCTCGAGGCCCTTGTCGGCAAGGTGGCTTACTGACAACAGATTGGCCCCAAAGTTGGGCATGTGGAGCACGTGGTGAATTGTGCTTCTGACAGCTACCCCATCCACATCCAATTCGATGCGAGCATTGCCTTCAACAACAATCAACTATGTTTTGCCATTGGCCACCATTATGCACCACTTCGAGGCGCCATAGGTGACGAATGCCACCCGCTTGCATTGCGTGTGGCAGTCCGATCCAAAGTTAATCACGGAGACTCCCGGATCTGTCAAGTCGGCGGACTCCTTCGCCATCATTGCAAGGTTGTCCTTTTTTCTAGCCTTCACCGGCTGGTCCGACTTCCTGTTGGGGCAGCTGCGTACGTAGTGGCCTTCTTTGTCACACACGTAGCACTCTCCCTTGTTGTCACCTTTCTTGGTGACTTGCTTGGCACCCTTCCCCTTCTTGCCTCCCCCTCCACCTTGAGGGCGGACGGCATAAGCAAAACTTGATGTCGTACCACTCTCTCTCCCACCACGCCCCATCCATTCATTTTGGACATACTTAGCCACCTTCGGGTACTTCAGCTCATCGGCGGAACAACCGCGTACGACGATGCTCATTGGACTCCAACTGTCTGGTAAGGCGAGGAGGAGGATCATGGCCTGCAATTGAGGGTTGACCTTCCATCCGGTGGCCACGCACTCGGCAGTAATGGACTCGATCTGCTGTAGGATCTCCATGATGTCGTCGCCTTCATTGTCTCGAAGGGTGACGAGCCTCTTGAAGACAATGAGCTGATTAGCAAGGGTGGTGGATTAGTACATGGTGCAGAGCTTCTTCCAGGTCTCCTCGGCCTCCATGCATCCTTGACTCATTGTGCGTTACATCGGAGCTAGCGCTAACACCAACAAAGCAAGCGCCTTCTTGTTGCGCTTCTTTTACTCGTCCACTTCCTCCGGTGTCGCAGTTGCCGGATGTTTTTTTTCACCCTTGACCAGCTTAAGCAGGCCCTTGTCATCGAGGTAGACCTCAAACTGCAACCTCCACAAGGGTAGGCCATTTGCGTCGAACTTCGAGATGGCGCTGATGCTCTCTTACTCGGTCATTGTCATGGTGTGCGGCAGTAGCGTGAAAGTAATAGAGCCCCTGCAACGGCCGTCGAAACAACACTTGGTGGAGCCGTCCACCTTGCCTTGCTCGCTAGGCAACGGGAGGCGCTTGGACGATGACTCGTCGGAGCTCCTTACCTCGCCGAGAAGTTAAGGAGAATTTCACCCTGGTCAAGGAGGTCCTTATAGTTACTTCCTTTATGTCCCCGGTGCATTTGGAGCTGTTCGGGGATGAACTCAGATCAGTGGCGGTGGATTATCCTACTACCCATAACGGGTAGCCGGATAATCCACCCACCCAGCACCCAAACTTTGGGCTAGGCTAACTTCTTGAATACTCACACTAATTGAGCGGTTCAAAGGTCAATCTTGCATGGAAAAAATGGAGGAATCCAGATGTTCAACCACTCCTCAGTGGTCGAACCAGGAAGTACGATCAACGGCACTCATGGCAAGGGGCACACCATGTCAATAGATACCTCAAGGGCCCCTGCCCATGATCATCACTCCGTGGGAGAGATGGTTTACGCCCTGCACGGGTGTGGGGTACAGTGGTGTATGTGTTGCTAACCCACAACGCAGTCACAAGCTGAGTCCACGGGGCAGGTGGTGTGTCTTTGTCCAAGTCTCCCATGCCTCAAAAGGCATGGTGGTTTTGGGACCCTGTGCAACATGTGTTTGTCGAGAGTCGGGATGCCTCCTTCCTAGAACACATGCCATAGAAGGTGTTCAATGACCTCAGGCATGCACCGGTGCTTACCTTCCCTGAACGATACCGTTAGTATGTCAATGTACCAATTTTTGTTCCCACCATACAACCAAAATTCACACCATCATCTACAAGACACAGAGAGTCACGGCCCAGGTCACAACGGTTCCTACGAGTTTACTCACACCGACTGATCTTGGAAGCACCAGTGCAGACTCCTCAGGGTCCCCACCTGGTTTGACGCCAATGCACGACAATCGTGTTCGACCTGATCCAGTCCGGCGCTCACAACGAAATGTGGTCAGGGTGGGCTACAGACAGTTCTACCACATAGCTGGTCCCACACAGTCTATGGCTATCCACCCAGAGCCTCTCACCGTCGAAGAGGCGAGGGGGCGCTCAGACGCAGCATAGTGGGAAAAGGCTATGATCAATGAGCTCAGCGATCTTCTTGAGCATGAAGTCTACCAATTGGTGCCTCTTCCACCCGTACACAAAGCCATTGTTTTAAAGTAGGTGTTCAAAGTCAAATGTACAGGGCTTGTTTGAGAAGAACAAGGCCAGACCTGTGGCCAAGGGTTTCCACCAGATTCCGGGGTAAGATTTTATGGAAACGTATTCCCCACTGGGCAAGCACACGTCAGGTCGCGTGCTGCTTGGGATTGCAGCACACAAGGACTGGGAAATACACCACATGGATGTTAAGAATGCTTTTTTGAACGGACCCCTAGAGGAGGAAATCTATGTGCAAGAGCCACCAGGGTTCACCGATGGGGCAGACAGAGTCTGGCTTCTGCTAAAGGCACTGTATGGACAGAAACAAGCACCGCGTTGCTGGAACAAGGAGATAAGCCGAACACTGGAACTTGGAGGGATTCTACACAAGTCCGTCTGACCCCTCTATGTTCATCCACTCGGTGAACGGCATTCCCGTTGCTCTTCTGGTGTACGTGGATGACTTACTGATCCTTTCACCCTCTCTCTCTCTCTCTCTCTCTCTCTCTCTCT
>SZWC01004584.1:107435-121747 GCA_023375785.1 Penium margaritaceum
TGACAGTGACAGTGACAGTGACAGTGACAGTGACAGTGACAGTGAAAGTGACAGTGACGGTGACAGTGACAGTGACAGTGACAGTGACAGTGACAGTGACAGTGACAGTGACAGTGACAGTGACAGTGACAGTGACAGTGACAGTGACAGTGACAGTGACAGTGACAGTGAAATTGATAGTGACAGTGACAGTGACAGTGACAGAAAAAACAGCAGCAAAGGCGATAGTGAAAGTGAAAGTGACAGTAACGGTGATGGTGGTGTTGAGAAATGGTGAGGACGACAGCTAAGGCGGTAGCTGTGGAAACAGCAATGGCGACGGCGTTGGCAATGGTGACGGTACACCATGGTGCTGTAGGAATAGAAGGACCAATCAGAAGAGGATAACGTCGTCAGCATGAACATAAAAATCTGAATGAGCTGTTTGCTTCACCACATGTACCAAACATTAACTAACCAAAGAGAGGAACTACGGAATGGTTGCCCCCACCAGCTAGCCCATTGGAATCCCCTCCCTTGCCATTTAAAACCAGAAATGTAGGGGGGGGGGGGGGGGGTGTTAATGGGCCATGGAAAAGTCACATGATGTGGTGTAGTTACCATGCAGGACTCATATTGTAATGGAAATGGGCTCCCTTGTGATTATGTTACTCCTTTCCATCCATGGTAAGGAGAAAACATTGCTGAATGAAGGCCTCATCAGCCGTAGATGTGGCATCTGTTGATCACAACTGATCTTACTTAGGGGCACCACATTGATGGCTATAGAGGCTCCTACTCAGCAACTTCTATCACTGATCTTCCAAATCAGGGGAAATCACTTGAAAGAAGCTTTTGCGTTCTATCATCACTATCCGTGCAGGGAGAAGGGGCGGAAGTTTTACCAGTTTTTACGTCGAAGTGATGATGGAAGGCACCATTCAGGTTTGGATGTGATAAGTGAAACATTTATGAAGACAACCTTTGAAGAATTGAAAAAAACAATAACACCCCTGGGGATATCCGGTGACTTTACTTGACACTGTAAGAAAATCTGGCATTTGTTCCTCCATATTCAAGGGGAACATTTGCTAGAAAAGAGGAGGATGCGATGAATCCCCTGCACTCCATATGGGTACAAGTTTCCAGAGCTCATTTTTTTATCTCATTCCTCGCCCCACCATCTCGGAGCCTGGATGTAATTGTTCCTGACAGGGACTCCTTGAGTGGCCTCTGGTTGATCGACAGCCATTGCCTAAACTGATGGATATGAGAGTGCCAGAAAGTGACAAAAACAGGTTGCTCGATAAAAATCATCTGGCATGACAGTTCCATAAAGGATGTTCCACAAGTTCTAACGCACTTTACGGAACTCGATTTGGAGTCCGTTTGAGTGAGATATGGATTTCCAAAGTTTGGAGATCATGGGTCGGGTTCAAGTGACGACCTGAGCACTTTGAGCTCAAAAGGCGGCAGGATTATTGGCCAGGACGGCTGAGAGCGGCCTTCAAGGAGAAAAGGCGGCTGGAGGACGTCTAAGAGGCTTCAAGGAAGGACCAGTCCATGATTATTAGCCGTGCAGGCCGTGCGAGACATAATTCTCTTGTGTGACAAGGTGACTGCCGCTAATCCCGCTAGGCTAGGAGTGTGCTAGAGGGTGAGCTTTGACAGAGTGGATCTCAGTGCTCCCTTAGCCAAATGAGGCATATAAGGGCTTGTTAGAAAGCTGAGATGATGTACTTTCTCATTCAAGAGTCGATTCAGACATTCGCATTCTCTGCAGACCTACATTTGCTTCCGTAATTTCTGTCTGTGCAACCTGCAACTCCCTCTCACAAACAGTTGGTCCTGCCTAGGCGGCTCTTAGTGAGCCTGATCACCTCCCTGAGGGCTGCCCCAAGTTTCCATCAGTGGTATCAGAGCTAGAACAAGGATTTGTCTCATCCTTGAGGCATTCCTTGCACCCTGTTGTGTGAGAGAGCCGTTTGTGGACTGAACGTTGCACTACCATGGCGACATCCGCTTCTGTGGTGGCCGGCGTCAACATCGCCAAGTTCGAAGGCAAGAACTTCTTCAACTGGAGCAACAACATGAAAATGGTGCTGATGAAGAAGGGTCTCTAGAGCCAGGTGGATGAGAAGGAGAAGGAACCAACACAAGGCTCCCTCTCCCTTGGCGAGGCCCGTACCTACCGCGAGAAGCGTGACCGCGCCCTCGCAACCATCTACCTCCACCTCGCCGAACGGCAACAACTCCTTGTCCGTGGCATCCTCACGCCAAAGGAGGTTTGGAAAAAGCTTAAGTCCACTTATGCTTCCAAGTCAATCCTTATGAACATGCAGCTGCGTCGTCGCTTTCACACTGTGAAGATGGATGAGTCCGGATCCATGATTGACTACATCAACATGGTGAAGTCTCTCTCTGACCAGCTTGCTGCGATTGAGGACCCTGTCAAGGAACGTGTGCTCATGCTAACCATCCTCTTTGGTCTTCCTAGCAGCTATACTCCTCTCATTGTTGCCCTGGACCAGCGTGGCAACAAGCTCTCCCTCAATGATGTGGAGGAGAGCCTGCTGTTTGAGGAGGAACGGCGCAAGGGAGAAGAGGGCGGAAGCGGTCTGGACGTCGCTCTCATCACCAACTTTGGTCATGGGGGCGGTGCTGCACCAACCAGGAGCAACGGCGGAGGAGGAAAAAAGAAGGGGAACTGCCACTACTACAAGAAGCCGGGCCATTGGGCGCGCGAATGCCGGAAGAAGAAGGCGGACCTTGCGGCTGGAGTGGGAGCTGGAAAACAGTCCGACGCTTCCGCGAACGCCGCAGATTGGGAGAGTGGATTCGTGAAAACCATCCGGGTCCTGCACGTCTCCAACAACACCGCCCTGTTCTGGATCATCGACTCGGGAGCCAAGCGGCACATGACGTGTCAGCGCAAGTGGTTCGTTGTCTACACCGTCATCGAACCTCGTCGAGTGTACATGGGGGATAATCATGTGCAAATGGCAGTTGGGGAGGGTGAGATTGTATTTCGTGCTTCCGTTGAGGGCAAGCACGTGGAACGTCGTGTGAAAGGGGTGCTCCATGTTCCGGGGCTGGCAGCTAACCTCCTCTCTGTCTCATCTCTCATCTCCGAAGGCATGCAGGTTTGCTTTGAGAATGGTGGCTGCACCATCCCGTGTGCTTGCAAAAGCGAACAAGGAGGATGGTATTTACCGCCTCTACATGGCGTCGGAGTAGGAAGCCGACTCAGTGTCGGCGGCGAGAGAGGGAAAACACGACATCGGCCTGTGGCACTGTCGGCTCGGACACCTCGGCTTTGGCGCCATCATCTCCATGCAGCAGATGGTCCGCGGCCTGGAGCTCAAGGGGGTGAAGCAGCCTGGTGCATCGGCTTGTGAGAGCTGCATTGAAGGGAAGCAATCCCGCGCTCCTTTCACGGGGAAAGGGAAGGGGGTGACTGAGCTTCTCTCACTCGTTCACTCTGATATGTGTGGTCCCATGCCATCACAATCCTTGTCCGGCAAGTTGTACTTTGTCACGTTCATTGATGACAAGTCGAGGAAGACGTGGGTGTCATTCTTGGCTGGAAAGGATGAGTGCTTTGATGCTTTCAAGGTGTGGATTGCTGCTGCACAGAATGAGGGTGGCAGGCGGTTGAAGGTGCTTCGCACCGATGGTGGAGGAGAGTACCTCTCCAACGAGTACCGCACCTTCCTCAAGCGCCGCGGGATCAAGCACGAGGTCACCCCACCTGGAACACCGCAGCTTAATGGCGTGGCCGAATGCACGAACCGCACACTCATGGAGCGTGTTCGCAGCATGCTCCAAGACGCGGAGCTCCCGCCAACCTTCTGGGCGGAAGCGGTCAACACTGGTGTGTACCTGAAAAACCGGAGTCCCACGCGCGCCGTGCCGCTGATGACACCGGAGGAGGCGTGGACGGGACGCAAGCCAACAGTGTCGCATCTGAAAGTCTTCGGGTGTGGCGCATTCGTGCTCGTGCCTGCCGGCAGCCGTAACAAGCTGGACGCAAAGTCGGTGAAGGCCGCCTTCCTCGGCTACGACACCATGGGATACCGCCTCTACAACCTCGCCGCACGCAAGATCATCCGCAGCCGTGATGTGGTCCTCCAAGAGGAAGTGAAGGGCTGGACGTGGAGCCTTATGACTGCTGTTCCACTTGCTCCTGCACTTGTACCTGAAGTGGGAGAAGTTCCGGTAGCAGAAGAGGACGGTGTGAAAGATGGCGGTGACAGCGGCAACGACAAGGAGGTGGAGGGAGCTGAGAAGGAGAAAAAGCCGGCACAGAATCTGATGAGGAGGAGCAGCAAAGCAACACACAGCAGCTGCCACGACAGTCTGCACGAATCAACAAAGGTGCAAAGGACAGTGGGGAGCCGCTGAGGCGATCCGAGCGCCTCGCAAGCAAACAGAGGCCGTTGGAGGAGCTGGTGAACCTGTGCACCATTCCACCACCAACGGAGTCATCTGACCTTGAGCTTCTCTTCCTCACAGTCACCGATGACCCAGCCACATTCGCTGAAGCCATGCGCAGCGCCGAGGCGGCAGATTGGCGTGCCGCAGCAGACGAGGAGTATGGTGCGCTCATGAAAAACGGCACCTGGACCCTCGAGGAAGCTCCACGTGGCAGCCGGGTGATTGGGTGCCGGTGGATCTTCAAGCGCAAGCGTGGTGCGGATGGTAAGGTGCTCAGGTACAAAGCACGGCTGGTTGCAAAGGGGTATGCACAGACTGAGGGTGTGGATTACAATGAGACATTTGCACCTGTCGCAAAGTTCCCATCCATCGGAGCGATCCTCGCTCTTGCTGCTGCTATGGACTGGGAGGTGCACCAAATGGATGTGACGTGTGCATTTTTGAATGGTGACCTCGAGGAGGATGTGTACATGGAGCAGCCGGAGGGGTATGTGGTGGAAGGGAAGGAGGAACTAGTGTGCAAGCTTGTGAAGGCCCTCTACGGTCTGAAGCAAGCACCGCGTGCATGGTACCATAAGATGGATGAGCAGCTGGCTGGCCTTGGCTTTGTGCGCAGTGAAGCTGACCATGCAGTGTATGGGCGCACGCAAGAGGCAAGCCAGGTCATCATCTTGCTCTATGTTGATGATCTGCTCATTGCATCTGACTCCAAGTCTCTTTTGGACGATGTGAAGCAGTCCCTTGCTGCCAGGTTTGACATGAAAGACATGGGCGAGCTCAGTTACTACCTTGGCCTTCAGGTCAAGCGCGACCGGCAGCAGCAGACTTTGGAGTTGTCGCAGAGCACGTACGTAAGCGACATCGTCAAACGCTTCAACATGGCAGGAGCGCGCAAAGCCGCAACACCACTGGAAGTGGGAGCGAAGCTGAGCATGACGCATACTCCCCGCGGCATGCAAGAGAGCAGCCGCATGGAAGAAGTGCCGTACCAAGCAGCAGTTGGGAGCCTTATGTACGCAGCAGTCGGCACGCGCCTCGACATCAGCCAAGCAGTGGGAGTTCTCAGCAAGTTTTGCGCGAACCCGGGCGTGCCGCATTGGGAGGCGGTTAAGCGCGTGCTGCGCTACCTCGACACCAGCAGCAGCCTTTGCCTCACCTTCAACGGCAACAACAGCCCCATCCTCATCGGCTACAGTGACGCAGATTGGGGAGGTGACTTGGACACAAGGAGGTCGACCAGTGGGTTCGTGTTTGTGCTCGGGGGAGGTGCAATCAGTTGGAGGAGCAAGAAGCAAGAGTGCGTCGCCCTCTCCTCCACCGAAGCAGAGTACATCGCCCTGAGTGAAGCAGCAAAGGAAGCCGTGTGGCTGCGTGAGCTGCTGGCAAGTCTTGGAGAGCAGCAGACCACAGCGACCACCATCTACTGTGACAACATGAGCGCCATTGCTCTGACCAAGAACGCCGAGTTTCACGCCCGCACCAAGCACATCGACCTGCGGTACCACTTCATCCGCGAGCTCGTGGCAAAGCAGGTGGTGAAGATCAAGTTCTGCCCTTCAAGCATGATGTTGGCAGAATTCCTGACCAAGCCGCTGGCAGCGCACCGCTTTCAGCAGCTGAGGGGACAATGCGGACTTGTGTGATTTTTATTCTCGCAAAGTGGGAGAATGATGGATATGAGAGTGCGAGAAAGTGACAAAAATAGGTTGCTCGATAAAAATCATCTGGCATGACAGTTGCATAGAGGATGTTCCACAAGTTCTAACGCACTTTACGGAACTCGATTTGGAGTCTGTTTGAGTGAGATATGGATTTCCAAAGTTTGGAGATCATGGGTCGGGTTCAAGTGACGACCTGAGCACTTTGAGCTCAAAAGGCGGCAGGATTATTGGCCAGGACGGCTGAGAGCGGCCTTCAAGGAGAAAAGGCGGCTGGAGGACGTCCAAGAGACTTCAAGGAAGGACCAGTCCATGATTATTAGCCGTGCAGGCCGTGCGAGACATAATTCTCTTGTGTGACAAGGTGACTGCCGCTCATCCCGCTAGGCTAGGAGTGTGCTAGAGGGTGAGCTTTGACAGAGTGGATCTCAGTGCTCCCTTAGCCAAATGAGGCATATAAGGGCTTGTTAGAAAGCTGTGATGATGTACTTTCTCACTCAAGAGTCGATTGATACATTCGCCTTCTCTGCAGACCTACATTCGCTTCCGTAATTTCTGTCTGTGCAACCTGCAACTCCCTCTCACAAACAGTTGGTCCTGCCTAGGCGGCTCTTAGTGAGCCTGATCACCTCCCTGAGGGCTGCCCCAAGTTTCCATCATAAACCTGAAACTAATTGTGATGAAGTATCTGCATGAAATATCTCTTCCAACTGAAATTACCATGGTGTTCAGCTGAACATGAAGAATCTCCATGAAATATGTCAGAAATACCTCCAAGGAATGGACGAAGTGCACCAACACTAATGGAAAAAAAATACTATCACTAAGTTTCAGGTTTTGTACTGAACCACGTTGGTAATGGTTTTCAGGTCCATGACCTTTGACCTAATGTGGAGCTGCCTCTAGTAAGCACAAACACGTCCTAATGCACCCAGCCATTAGAAATAAGCCCCTTATCTCCTTAAGTATTGTGAAAACATAGGATTTTTTCTCCCTCCGTGTTCAACCCAGAACAATTTGGCAAGAGTTTGGCAATTCTTGCTATTGTGTTTCTTCTCTTCCATCCTCCTTTTGCTCACCCTTCTCTAGCCGCTCCCTTGCAGATATTCACTTCATCACTTTGCTCCTTTGATCAGCTATACAAGGCATTCCTTCCTACATTGGGGTCACTTGCGTGCCTTCATCCATCTGGATTTCCAACCCTCCACCTGGGCTTTTGCATCCTGCATTCTTCCTTTCTTGTCAACTCCTTGCTCCTGCATCTGTCCTTTTTTCTCTGTCACTCTGTTACAGTCTTCTGTGATTGGCTGCTTCTACTTGCTTCTTCCCATGCTCCTTCCATGGATCTACTTCAGGCAACATTACCTGGTTCCACCTGAACAAGTCATTGCATTATCCTTAGCTTCTCTGCCTCCCTCTGCCAAAACATCCCTGGCCCACTCAAACGCCATCTTTGTTGCCAACGTCAGAAAACCTTCTCCCTCTGTGCACTTCCACCTATGTCATCCTCTGGTGATTTCTGGTCTGCCATGTGCCCAAGCTAAATGCATGTGGTGGCCTTTGACATCCGGTGATCTCTCTGCCCCACCTGCCCTCTAACTTCATTCAACCACGGCTTACGTCAGGAGTGGCAACTCCAAACTCTTCTTTAGCCTTGACAAAAGATCCTAATGAGATTTAACTCAAATTCCAATCATCAACAGCCGTGGTGATGTCCAGATTTTCCAGTTGCTTACAGCCCAGAAAAGCAGCCAACTCAAAGTCTGAAGTAGCTTCATTCGAGACTTGCTACCATTTCCATTCAAGCAATCTGCCTCCGCATTCTGGCTTACATTTCTCTCAGCTAGCCCTGTCCTACAGTCCTCAAACTCTTGTCTATCCTCTATTGCTACATTGAGGTCTCACGGCCTCATGGCAAAGATACCTCTCCACCGCCGCTGCCCATCCTTGAAGCACTTTTTATCTTGCCTCCTTGTACAGCCACCACATGAGCTCAGATCTGCTCCACAAGCTTTTCCTTCAACATCCATCATCCTTCTTCCTTCCTCTTTGATCACCTTCTTTAGTTATGTCTTAATCTTTGCAACAATATGCCCTTTTCCTCATCATTAGCAGCCTCAGCAGCTTCATCAGCTTTGTCTCCATCATCAGCATTATGTTCATCATCATCCGCCACTTTGCATAGCTTGCACACAGAGGTTTTCTCCTGTGGAAATGCCTTTTCAATAAAAAATCAACATCTCAGTTTTTCACGTGCCATTGTCCTTTGTAGCAGTTTCCTGTGCCCATTCCTCTCATATATCAGCATCTGATTGTGATGGCTGCACCTAAGTATTGAGGTTCTTGCTGCTTCCCTCTAGATTTGACTGCATCCATGTTGTTACTGAGGATCGAGCTGACAGGATCAAAGTGCTGTAGCCTCTGGAGACAAACCTTTGAAAATCGCCATGTTCCTCCACCTCCTTGTTAATGGCCTGCACCCATGCCTTCAACAATCAGCAATCATTACCCCAGCAACTCAGATCTGCACGCGTTACTTCCCTCCGCAGCAGCAAACTCCACCGAAGGTGACAAAACGTCGGCGCCTTTGCATATGCCTTTCTCTTCTCCTCATCAGCTTCCGCATATGTTTCTGCCTTCCATAGCGGTAAGCTGCACCCATGCCGTTAGCTCTCTGCTATCAGCTGGCAGCGGTATTCTAGACAGGATCTTGGTTCCACACATGTCACTGCACTCCATATCAGTGACCTGTGCCCATGCAAAATCAGCTATCAGCAGCAGCAGCATCCTTGCGTGGCTTGAGCAAGCTCTCAAGTTTTTTTTTTCAGCACCATAACACCTGTCATTTTGATCAACAATCGAGCTTATAGCTGTAACAATGCATTGTAGTCTTTGGACCAGGACCTTGACACTTGTTGTGCTCCTCCACCTTGCTCGGACACCTGAGAATTTGTGGTGGCAATGCTCCATTTCTGAGAGGCATCGTGGGAGCACCCTCCACATGAAAAACCCTCATCTACAGCAGAAGCGGTGGATGTGATTCCATCCCTGTGTCTATGTCACTAATCAGCAATCAACTCTAATCCTCGTAGCTCCACATGTGTCAATAGCCTCTGTCGCACTGGTCTGCACCTACACTTTCCAGCTATCTGCAGCAGCATTGGCAACAACACCTCATGGACGGAACTAATTCCTAAGCTACCACCTGATTCTTGGTTTCACTGTTGGAACAACATTACTATTACAAAACACCTACATTTGATACAAAAACACATCTTCCCATGGCCCTTAGACAAATGTTTATGTGGTCATATAGACAACAGCTCAACAAAAGTAGCATTGCAATTTCCAGAAGGATCGTCACTCTTCATTTAAACAAACATGAAATCCACAACTACAATGTGTGTTACAGGCAGTGCACCACCAGGCCAGCGCAATCATTGAAAATCTTGATCTTCGGAACATCTTCTTCAAGGAGATGATACTTCTACAGTGATCTGCACAACCTTGACATCAATCACTAGTGGAGAGATTAAATTCACATTGAATATAAAACCCTCGTTATCCTCTACCTCACTACAACCTAGTCATTCCACTGTATCCTTCAGTCCTACAATCCACACTAAAGAAATATACATGAACTAATGAACTAATTATGGACATCATGAATGTTTGCTAAAGAAGACAAAGAAAGCAGTGGAGAATGAGCCAACCACTACATATGAGGGAATTGTCCTGAGATGTGCCGTTTTTGTTTTTAGAAATGGAGCCACTCTTGATGTACGCTATTGTACGGCTAAAAATCTGGTTTTTTAGAGAGCTTGCATAAATTGGGTGTAAGGGAGTGAGATCATGGGAAGGGGGACTGGGGAGGATAATGTATGTGGATAATGTATGAGACAATGTACACTTGCATGATACTAGTGCATGCTATATTCTTCATTGCTGTACGTAATCTTGGTCTACATGGTGGGAGAGAGTGAGCGGGCTGATGGAGGGGCAGAGAAGTGAAATGTATATGGGGTTTTTATTACAACATCTACATCCTGCTGGCAGTGAAGCCACTCTTGATGGACACTATTGAGTGGGCAGTTGTCGATTGTTCTATACATATTGGCTGATTTGAGTAGAAGGGAGTGAGAGGTGGAAAAGGGGAGGGGAATGAAACATGGAAATTGTATGAGGATAAGTTACAAGAATGTGTGCATTTGGATGATACTATTCTGTGTTTTATTTTTCACTTATTAATTTTTTTTATTTCTACATTGTAGGAGGGAGAGGGTACAGTCGGGGAGGGGGAAAGAAGGAATTGTGTGAGACAATTACATGAAAAAATTTACATCTTGATACTAGTGCAGCTACTATTGATGTACACGTGTGTATTCCAGTTCTTGGTTCTCTAGATAGCTTGGATTGATTGGGTTAAATGGATTCATACGTAGGGAATGGGGGTTGGTCTAAAACATTTCATGTGAGAATACATCAGTGTGCATTATGAAACATAAACTCATACTGACGGTAGGATATTATGTACACATGTATATTTTCATTCATATATTTTTTTTTGGAAAATACACCCTCTCATACATCCATATGATACATGTTCTCCCTTTGGAACCCCCATTAACAATCCCCCTCCACCTTGAAATGTATTGGCTTGCCATGTGAGATTACACTGGTGTACAATGAGAGGGAAATTCATGCAGATTGTGCATTAGTGTATACATGACTTAACTTTATTTATTGGAAGGAACTTGTGAAACAATACACTCCATGAAAATTTCTAATTCATTTATGCCATTTGGACCCCCTACGTCCCCACACCAAGTGGAAATTTTATGAATCAAATGCAGAAGACAGAAAACAAAAATGATCATGAGAACCATAGGAATGAACACACTTGTGTACATGGAGCATAGACATTATGAAGCAGTACAAAAAATTCAATACAAGTATACTTATCAGCCAAAAAATCATTTTTGATCTGATTAACCCCCGGGAAAAAAATTCGTAACATGTGCGTTGTTCTTGTAGGATGTCCTCTCTTTTTCTCCCTCCAACGTCATGAACGTGTGTGATGAGGGTGGACGAGGGTGTACAAGGATATAAATGGATACAAAAAGTGAAAAAGTAGTAGCAAATACTGACGAGAACATTGGTAGATGTTTTAGAATCTCACATTCACAATTGTACTATTGAACAGAACTTTTCAATCAATACACGCCTCCATACACATTCCTCATACACTCTTCTAGACCCCATCCCCCTCCCCCATCAACTGGAAATTGTACGAGGGGATTGTGTAAGAGAGTAAAATAAACTTAGTATGAAGGAAACAATGCAAAGATACACTTGTGTACACATAGAAGAAAATTCATAGAGTTACATGAGGAGGGTGTATGCAAGGTGGTACAGAAAAATGTATAATTCTCTCATGAGAGAACTCAATGATTCACACGGATAATACATTTCTTGACATTATTTGATTATCAAGTGCACAAGTGTACTGTTTAAACTGAAGGTTCACTGACATTCGTGGATTATCAAGTACACAAGTGTATGAATACTAGGAATTGGCTCGAATTTCTACAAAAAATCAATAACTGGTGGCATGGTGTGGCTTCCGCATGCAATGACTTGCCAGAGTGGGCATATGTCACTGGCCATGACCACGACTTTTCTACCATGTGTGATCAGTATTGAAAAATACTGATCGCTTGGATTAGGAAAGGCCACAGGTTATAGTCAAAGTTCATGCATATAGGTATCTAACAAAAATTATACAAACCAACAAACGCTGGTGGCACCGTGTGGCTCTCATGAGCACTAACCAACCAACGGAGGCATACATGACTGTCCATGTTGACAACACATGCTAAGATAATGTTGTCATGGTTAGAGGAACATGTCTACTTTGGCTGGTCATTGCGGAAGATAGCCACACAGTGCAACCATTTTGTGAAGGTTTTCATTATGGCTAGTCTATGCCTACTATGCCTACACTGTGGTCATCTCTTCTGGCCATTTATGTCTCAGGCTTTGATTAGTGAATGTTGATCACACATGGTTCATCACCGTTTGGTGGTAGTCAACTATATATGCCAATTTTGGCCAGCCACTGCAAAGGACAGGCTTTCTGTTACACTATATGCTGAAGGTTTTGATACTTGCCAGCCCATGCCTATTATTCCAACACTTTGATTGTCCCCCCCGACCAGTTCTGATGTGTGCTATGATTTTTCAAATTTGACATGTTGTGGTCGTGATCAGTGAGATGTATCCACTTTGGCTAATCATTGCAAAGGATAGCAAAACCATGCCACCCTTTCGTAGAAGTTTTTTTTGTTTGCAATCCATGCCTTGCATGCCTAAACTGTGCCTGTCCCCTCCAACTGCTTCTGATTCTTGCTATGGTTTATCAATGTTGACCAAACCGGGTAAGACCTCCCCTCATAACCACACCGGTTCACTAGTTATTGAATGTTTCTGTACTGGTTGGTCCATGCCTAGAATTTTTGCACTTTATCTGTACCCTATACCCATTTCTGAATCATGCTATGGTTTGTAAAAGTTGACCTCACATGGTGCAGTGTTGGCGTCATGGTCAGAGACATATGCTGACATACTTACTACTCATAATAGCCATGTCCTGGCACTAACTGTTGCATATATTTGTACTTTTTATCCCATTCCTAGTACGCCTGAACAATGATTTCCCCTCGTGACAATTTGTAATTCGTGATATGATAGTTCCAAGTTTACCACAAATTATGTAATATCACAGTGATGGTCAGTGCCATATGCCCAGTTTGGCTGGTCATTGCACACAACGGCCACCACGTGCCAGCAGTAATTGAAGGGTATCATCCTTTCTAGCCCATGCCCATTATTACTGTACTTTTTTTCCTCCTCTGATTGTTTCTGATTTGTCTCATGATCTTTCAAAGTCAACTACACATGGTGGAACGTTGTGGTCATGCTCAGTGACAAATGCCAACTTTGGCTGGTTATTGTGCACAAGACCTACACCGTGTCAAATTTCACCGAAGTTTCTGAGACTTTATATCAAATTCCTAGTATGCCTAAAGTCTGATTGTCCCTTCTGACAGTTTCTCACTTGTTATACGTTTTTTTAACGTTGACCAAATGTGGTAGAATGTGGTGGTCATGGTAAGTGACATGTGCATACTTTGGCTGGTCATTGGACACGATAATCACACCGTGCTACTGTTTTTCTTTCTTTGGTGTTGATTCTTGCTATTCTATTTCTAAGATTCATGTGCTTTTAGTTCCTACTCTGATCATTACTGAATTTTGCTTTCATCGGTCAAAGTTGACCATGCATGGTGTAATGTTGCAGTTGTGGTCAGTTGCATATGCCCACATTGGCGGGCCACTGTGCACAATAGAGTCATTTTACAACTGGTTATTGAATTTTTTATTCCTGCTAGCCCATGACTAGTATGCCAAAATTCGTACAGTCTCCTGTTAAAGTAGTAAAGTAATTGGTCAAATGGAAAGTAGTGTGATGATTGTAGGGCATTCGCGACAATTGCCCAGGTGAGGATTTCGGACATCACAGCTTTCGTTCTTGGCCAAACACGTGGCCAGTTGATGATGTTTAGGATTGTTAGCATCCCTGCCAGGTCATCATAATCCTATGCGTGGCGGCCAGACGCAGTTGCTAGAAAGTGCTGTCTGGCCTTGCCACTTTCCTGTTTCCTTCTGAATCAAATTCTTCATGATTCATCTCCCTTGATCTTACTTTGTTCCTACAACCATCTTCAATATGGCATCATCGCTTGGTTTACGATGTGCCCTGTGGGTTGCCTTTCCGGTTCGCTTCCGCTTCACTTCCGTGGCCGCTCGTCCGCCTCCTCCACATTCGCACACTCTCTCCTTGGATTGGTGAGCGATCCACGCTCTCCGTGGCGCACTTCCCCCCTCCCCCTCTATTTTCTCTGCTCGCGTGACGCCCGTCATCCCGCTCCCCTCCTGGTGGCGCGTTCTCCCCGCCGTTGGTGGCGCGTGGCGCATTCTCCCCGCCGTTGGTGGCGTGTGGTGCGTCCTCCCCGCCGTTGGTGGCGCGCGTTGCGTTTCCCCCCCCCCGGCTGGCCCGTGGCGCGCGTGGCGCGCGTGGCGTCCCCCCTCCCCCCCCTGTCGGCACGTGGCGCGCTTTGCGCGCGTGGCGCGTGGCCTCACCCACTCCCCCCCCTCGCGTTTCCGCCCACCCTCTTC
>SZWC01004584.1:123257-152452 GCA_023375785.1 Penium margaritaceum
CCCCCTCCTCCTTTCCTCAATTCCCTCCTCCCACCTCCCCCTCTCCCCTGCTCACGTCCCTACCACTCCATCTCACCCCTCCCTCTCACCCTCGCCCCCATCCCCTCTCCCATTTTCTCTCTCCCTCTCCTCTGTCCCCTTCCCCTCTCTCCCTCCCATTCTTCCTCCTCCATTCTGACCCTCTCTCCCCCCCCTTCTGTCTTTCCCCTCTCCCTCTTTCCGTCCTCGTCCGTCATCCTCAACGTTCTCGCTGTTGCCATCTCCGTAACTCTAACTTCTCTCTCCGCCCGTCGATCTGTCCATCCGTTCGTCCGTCCCTCCGTCCGTCCGTACGCCCTTCCGTCTGTCCGTCTGGTCGCCCGTCCATCCGTCCGTCCGTCCGTCCGCCCCCCTCTCTCTCCCCCTCTCTCTCTCTCTCCCCCCCCTCTCTCTCTCTCTCTCTCTCCCTCCCTCTCTCTCTTCCTCCCTCCCCCCAGTCAACCCCCCCCCTTCTAACCTGCTTCCCCCCCGCATCTCTTGCTCCCGCCCTCACCCCTGCCCTCCCTCCCTCTCTCTCCCTCCTTTTTCTCCCACCTCCCCCTCTCTCTCTCTCTCTAACTCTCTCTCTCTCTCTCTCTCTCTCTCTCTCTTTCTCCCTCTCTCCCCCTCCCTCCCCCACCCTCCCATCAGCCCCCTTTNTCCGTATCCTCCTTGCCATCCCTGTCATCGTCATCATCTCCATCTTCGTCATTTGGCACCTCATCATCCTCATCATCGACTTCCTCCTCGTCATCACCATCGTCATTTTCATCATCTCCGACATCGGCATCGTCGTCTCCAGCGCTCCTTCTTTTCTCTCCCTCCTTTTTGTTGTTGTGTTGTTGATGCTATTCTGTTGTAAAAGACAATGAGACCCATTGTTGGGAGTCGCGTAGCTCGTAGTTATGCCACCTAGGACCACCCCTTCCCTCCTCTCCCCTTCTCTCCATCACTCCCATCCTTGTCTCTCTGTACCTCGGGTCCTCTTCATTCCCCTCTCCCTTCAAACTTTCTCCACTCGGTTTCTCCTCCTTCAATCTCTCTCTCTCTCTCTCTCTCTCTCTCTCTCTCTCTCTCTCTCTCTCTCTCTCTCTCTCCCCCTTCCTCTCTTGTCCTTCGTGTTCTTTCTCACTCTCCACTTCCCTCCTCTCTACCATGACATCCTCCTTTGCTTCCACTCTTCCTTCCCTCCTCTCACTTCCCGTTCCCCCTTTCCCCTCTCCATCCTCTTCACCTCACTGTGTAGTCCTTCCCTTTCCTCGCTCTTTGCCGCCTGACCTCATCCCCGACCCGTTCTTCATCCCACCGCCTCTCCCTCCTTGTCCTCGCGGCCCGCGTCTATCTAAACCCTCTTCCTCTCGTCCCCCAACCTTCTTCTACTGTGCCTCCTTCACCCACGTCTGGCAACAATGTCCGTGTTGTCTTTCCCTGTGGGTCCCTCGTGATCTTCGCAATGTGTCCCCTGTGACATTGTCCCCTCACAGTGTTCTCCCTCGCCTCCCTGCTCTCGCGGCACAGGTTGCTACCCTAGCAACCCTTCATGCATCGTCATGCCCTCCGTCCCTACTCTCGGCTGTGAATGTACTTACCGATGTCGTCCGACTCACGTCCTCTCCTCCTCGTGCCTGCTCCATCTCTCCTGACGCTGTCCACCACATTCTCAATACCCTCGCTATCATCCCGTCCATCCCAAACCAGTCATCTCCTCACTGCCCAACCCCTCCCCACCCCTCGCTCTCCATCTCAACCTGCTCCACAGACACCCCCTCTCCCATCTCCATCCTCAACCTCTCCCACTCTCCCAAGGCCTCTCCGTCATCTCCTTCCTCCCCTTTCTCCTCCACAACTCCCTCTTCACCCCCATCAGCTGACACCACCTTTACTCCCACTCTTCCCCCTCTTCTCCCTCCTCTTCGACATGCCACTTCTGCCCCACCCTCGCCTCTCACCACCCCACCATCCTCTCCTCTCTCCTCTTCTCATTCCTCACCCCCTACTCCTCTAAGCCTGCCACCACCTCCATACTGCACGTCATCTTCTCTCCCACCCCTCCCTCCTCTCTCCTCCTCTTCCCTCCCAGTGTCCGTTCGTGCTCGAAAAAGGGCCCGCCAACTTCTGAATCATGCCTCCCGACCTCCTTCCTCGTCCCCTGCATCGGCCTGCCTTATGCCTCCGCATTCTCTTGAATCCTCCGTTTCTCCACCCGTCTTAACCGATCTTCATCATTGATTGATCACTCTCGTCCGTAACTTCCCTCCCCTCACCACCACCTACGGTCTTACAGAGTGCTCCATCTCCAACCTCTCCATTGAGGCCCTTCATGTCGTGATTGCTGACACCTCTGAGTGGCTACATTCTACCATTGCATTTCGTGTTTCATGAACACCTTTAAGTAAGAGCCTAGTCTCAATATGTCACGAGAGAGACTTAACGAGGTCCATCAGCAACTTCAGATGCCCCCTCCACCTCCTGCAATTGTCATCGTCATCTTCCTCGTCCTCATCATCGTCATTACCACCATCCTCATCATCCTTTCTGACACACAGAACAGCTAGACACCACAACTAAGGACTAGAATGGCGAGACCCAGCATTGCATGGGAGCCATGGTACATCTATCATTTGCTTTTGTTGTCATGTTCAAGTAGTGAAGTATTGGTCGAGTAGAAAATAGTGTCATGCATGTCGGGCATTCAAGACCATTGCCTCGGTAAGGATTTTTGTACATCACAGCTTGATACTCGAACTAAGGACTAGAATGGCGAGACCCAGCATTGCATGGGAGCCATGGTAGTTCCATCGTTTGCTTATGCTGTCGTGTTAAAGTAGTAAAGTAATTGGTCAAATGGAAAACAGTGTGATGATTGTAGGGCATTCGCGACAATTGCCCAGGTGAGGATTTCGGACATCACAGCTTTCGTTCTTGGCCAAACACGTGGCCAGTTGATGATGTTTAGGATTGTTAGCATCCCTGCCAGGTCATCATAATCCTGTGCATGGCGGCCAGACGCAGTTGCTAGAAAGTGTTGTCTGGCCTTGCCACTTTCCTGTTTCCTTCTCAATCAAATTCTTCATGATTCATCTCCCTTGATCTTACTTCTGTTCCTACTACCATCTTCAATATCTCCTCTGATCTTTGAAAGCTCATGCTATGATCTTTACAAGCTGATTGATCACACACGGTGTCAAGTTGTGGCCATGGTCATTGACATGTATCTACTTTGGCCAATCATTGCACACAATGGCCACGCAATGAAAAAAACTCTGGAAGGTTATTCAATTTCTATTCAATGAATTTTGCTATGATTTGTCAAAGATGATCACACATTGTGTAATGCTGTGGTCATGGTCAGTGACATATGCAAAGGTTGGATGGTTACCATGCAAAATAGCAACGCATGGCCACTTGTTGCCGGAGATTTTCATACATTCTAGCCCATGAATAGTCTGCCTGCAATACAATTTCCCCCTCTGACCCCTTCTAACTCTTTCTATGAGTATTTCCTTATGCCCACTTTGGCTGGTCATTCCATGCCTAGTATGCATGCAGTTTGATTCCCCTGTCTGATCATTTTTGGCTCATTATGTGAGTTGCGAAAGTTGAACATACATGGTGTAATGTCATGGCCATTAACAGTGGGATATGCCTACTTTTTCCGGTCACTGTGAAAGATATCCACCACGTGCCACTAATCAACAAAGGTTGTGATACATTCTTGTGAATGCCTTGAATGATTGTGCTTCGATTTTTCCCGCCCCTCAAATCAGAGCACGAGTTGGAAAAGGTCAGAAGGGGCATTCAGAGTTCGGGCATACTAGGTACTTATCATCAAGTATCAGGATATTCAATTTTTAGTGGCATGATATGCATATCATATGCAATGACCGGCCACATTGGGCATGTGTAAGTGAACATGATCACCACATTTCAGTGTGTGGTCAACTTCGACAATTCATTACACGATTCAGCAATGCTAATTGGGGGGAATAAAAGTGCCTGAATATTATGCAAGGTCTAGAAAATGGTAGATTTATCAGTAAATAGTCGCACAAAGTGGCTTTCGTACGCAATGATACACCAAATTTGGCATATGTCACATACCATGACCACAGCACTAGACAATGTGTGGTCCACCTTGGGGAGTGAAATCACGAGTCCAAAATGGAAAGATTGGGCAATCAAAGTAAGTGCATAATAAATATGAACTATAAAGAACTAGCAGTGGCACAGTGTGACTATCGTAGACAACAAAAGCCAAAGTTGGCAAATGCTACTTTCCATAACGACACTACATGACCATTTTTATCAACTTTGACAAACCACAGCATGATTCAGAAATGGCCATACATGAAAGTAAAGAGTTTATGAATACTATGCATGAATTACCAGCTATTTGAAAGTTTGAATAACTAGTGGAACAGTGTGGGTTCTGTGTGAAATGACCGGCTGAAGTGCGCATATGTTTCTGACCATGACCGCAACATTTCACCAGGTGGGCTAAACATTGAAAAAGCATAGCACGATTGAGAAACGGTAAGATGGAAATATGAAAGTGTATGCATACCCAGCATGGGAGAGAGAGTATATGTACCATAAATGATTTGTGGCACAAGGAGGCCACTATGCGCAATGTCTTGCTAAAGTGGGAGTATGTTACTGACCATGACCACAACATCATGTCATGTATGGTCCATATTGACAAAGCATAGCACGAGTCAGAAAAATGCAGAAGGTGTAGTCAAATTGCAGGCCTACAAGGCATGCAGTAGCAAGAATAAAAAAATAAAAAAAAAAATTCAATGCTATTGTGTGCAATGCCCAGGAAAAGTAGGCATATCTCACTGAAAATGACCACAACAATGTACCATGTGTGGTCAACATTGGAAAATCATAGCACATGCCAGAAGCGGTCAGAGGGGACAGTAAAAGTTGTGTCATACTACACATGTGTTAGTGACTATCAAAACCATAAATAAGGAGTGTTGCGGTGTGGCCATCGTGTGAAATGACCAGCCAAACTGGGCACACATCACTGAATATGACCACAAAAATACCACATTTGTGCTCAACAGTTGCAGTTCATAGCACGAGTCAGAAGTAGTCAAAGGGGAAAATCATAGTGCATGCATACTAGTCATGCAATAGAAATTATTTTTCAATGAATAGTAGCACAGCATGGCTATCATGCACAATTACTGGCCAAGAATTGCATATTTCACTTATCAGGACCACAGCATTACACCGTGTGGTCAGATTTTCAAAGCTGACCACAAATGTCGCACCAGAAATTATCAAAGAGGGGAACATACATGCAAAAAAAAACAAGAAATCCACTAGTAACTAAGAAAACATTCAAAAACCAGTGTCACGGTGTGTCTGCTATGTCAAATGATTGGCCAAAGTGGATACATGTCATAGCATGACACCGTGTGGTAAACTTTGAAATATCTACGAATGAGTGAGAAATGGTCAGAGGGGGCAGTCTCAATAGAGTAATAATAGGCATGCACTACCAATTCTTAAACGATTCAGTAAGTTTTGCCACAGCGTGGCTATCATGTGCAATTTCTGGCCAAAATAGGCATATGTCATTGACCATGACCACAACATTTAACTAGGTGTAGTCAAAGTGAAAAAATCATAGCTTGATTTACGAGAAGGTCAGAAGGGAAATTAAAATTTCAGGTATCATAGGCATCCTCTAGAATTTTCAGAACCATTCCATGACTAGTGGCATGGAATGGTTACTGTGCACAAGGACCTTACTAGGTTGACATGTGTCACTTAACATGAACACAACATTACATGATGTGAGGTCAACAATGATCACTCATAGCACGAGTAAGAAATGGTCATAGAGGGCAATCTAAGTGTAATTATACAATAACTTTACTCGAAATTATTATAAACTTCAGAAACCAAGAACAAAGCATGGCTATCGTGCACAGTGATGGGCAAAAGTAGGCACATATTCACCATGAAAACAACATCTCACCGGGTGTTGTTAAAGTTAAAGAAAAAAACATAGCAAAACTAATAAAATATGAAAGGGTAAAAATTCTTCTTATAATACTACGAATTTGTTATAAAGTATGAAATCAGTTGTTGTGCACAGTGACCGGCCAAAGTGGGCATATGTCAGTGCCTGTGACAGAAAAATTACACCATGTGTGGTCAAAATTGACAACTCATAGGATGAGTCTGAGATTACCAGAGGAGTAGTTCAGTGTGCAGGAATAATATGCAGGGAACTAAAATTGTAACTCCTTGCAGAAATCATTGCAACTAATTTTTGCAGAACAATCAGCCAAAGTGGGAAAATTACACCATGTTTGGCTAACGTTGACAGATCATTGCAAAAGTCAGAAATTATCAGAGGCAGAAATCATAGTGCAAGAATACTAGGCATGGGTTAGAAAGTAGAAAGATCTTCAACAACTAGTGGCACGGCTTGGCTATCATGCACAATGACTGGCCAAAGATGGCATTTTCCACTCACCATGACCACAACACTAAACCATGTGTGGTCAGCTTTTAAAGATGATAGCACAAGTCAGAAATGGTCAGAGATGGATTCAAAAGTTTATTTACACTAGACATGGACTATAAAATCTTCAAGCTTTCACTAACCAGTGGCACTGTGTTTCTATCTTGCACAATGACCAGCCAAAGTAAGCAGTTGTCACTGAATATGACCACAAATTTCTACCATGTGTCAACGTTGAAGAGTCATAGCACGAGTCAGAAAAGGTTGCCATGGACTAGAAAACATCAAATTCATCAATAACTAGTGGCATTGTGTGGATGTCATGCTCAGTGACCAAAAAAGGGAGGTATATGTCAGTGATGGTGACAGCAATATTGCACCATGTGTTGTCAGCTTTGACAGCTCATAGCACGGTTTCAAAAATCTCAGAAGAGTCAATTAATTTTGAGGCAAAACATGCATGTGCTAGCAAGTATCCAACCATTCAATAACTAGTGGCACACCATGGCTATCGTGTGCTTTAACCCGTCAATGTTGGAATTATTCACTTACCATGTCAACACAATTACACTTTGTGTGGTCAACTTTGACAAACCATAGCATGAGTGAAAAATGGCCAGAGAGGGAAGCAATACCTTGAGAATACTAGAAGTTGACTAGGAAGTGCAGAAACTAAACAAAAAACTAGTGCCACGGCATGGATTATATGCAGAAGGATTGGGACATGTGGATACATGTCATTGATCACGGCCACAACATTACACCAGATGTGTTCAACTTTCACAAATCAGAGCATGATTCATAAACTGTCACAGGGGATATTTAAAGTGCAGGATTATTAGGCATGACAGTCCAAGGACAGAAATCTTCAATGACTAGTGGTATGGTGTGGCTATCGTACACAATGACCGGCCAAATTTGGCATATGTCAATTACCATGACCATGACATTACACAATGTGTGGTGAACATTAATTAGGTAAAGCACTGGTCATAAATGGTCTACGAAGGTAGTAAAAGTGTAATTGTAATAGTAATTTATTATTGAGTATGAAAGCCTCCAGGAAGATGTGGTAGATCATAGCTGTCCTGCACAATGACCGGCCCATGTAGGCAGATGTCACCAACCATGACTATGAAATTTCACCTGAGGTGGAAATTGTTGGCAGTTTATATCAATACTTGGAAAATCAAATTCTGGGAATAAGTGGCATGTTAAAAATGAGTGGCACGTTGTTGCTAATATGCGCAACGGTTGGCCAAAGTGGATACAAATTACTGACCATGGCCACAACATGACACGTTGGGTGGTCAACTTTGACCAATCATAGCACGAGTACAAAATGGTCAGAGAAGACAGTCAAAGTGTAGGAATACCAGGAATTCGCTTGAAGGCATCAAAACCTTCCAGAACCAGTGGCACGGTAAGGTATCATGCACAATGGCCTTCCAACATGGGCATATGTAACTGACCACGACCACAAAGTTACAGCATGTTTGGTCAACTTCAACTAGTGAAGAAAGATATTCAGATGGGGAAACCAAAGCACAGGCGTACTAGGAATACACTATCAAATTTGACAAATCAAACCACGATTACAAAATGAACAGAGAAGGCAATCAAATTGCGTACCTGCTTTTCATGGACTGTAAAATACGTAAACCTTAAAATAGTAGTATATGGTGTGGATATCATGCACAATGACTAGCCAAAGTTGGCACATGTCACTTATCATGACAAAAGCATTGTACCATATGTGGTACACTTTGACCTACCATAACACGAGTCAATTTTTTTCAGAGGGGAAAGTCAAGGGTTAGGAATAGAAGGCATGGACTTGAAACCATAAAACTGGCCGGAGTGCTTGTGGCATGGTGTGGCTATCATGCGCAATGACTGGCGAAGTGGGCAAACGTGACTGACCATGATCAAAGCATGTTACAGGGTGTGTTCAATACTGAAAAATCATAGCACAAGTCAGGAATGGTCAGAGGAGACAGTCAAAGCGTAATCATGGGCTAGCAAGTATGAAAACTGCCAATAACTAGTTGAACAATGCCGGTACCATGCACAATGATGGGCCATTTGTGTGGGTACCAGATCACAGAAACAGTTACGGTGTGGTCAAGGGATGAGAGAAACAGTACTTGTATGAACAACACATCATGGAAACAGTTATTTCGTACTCAACAGATGAGCGAAACATTAATTTTACGAACAGAACACGGTGGAAACAGGGATTGTGCGGCAAACACAACATATGAACAGTGGCCTTGTAAAACAAAATCCTTTGAAACAGTGATTGTGTGACCAATGTACTGTTGGAACATTGTTTGTGTAACCAACGCACTACATGAACATTAAATCTTCAACCAATACACCATAGAAAAATTAATTGTGTGACCAATGATCCGTACACAAAGAACACATTTCCACCAAACTGTAGAAACAGTGGCTTTGTGACAAACGTACCATATAAATATTCATTTTTTAATAGAAGCACAATAGGAAGAGTAGTTTTAGGACCAACACATTCAAGAAAAAATGCTATGTGTGCAAGGAGCCATGGAAAATATTATTGTATTACCAATGGACCATAGAAACAGTCATTATATGACCAATGCACCATAGAAAGTGTTGCTCTGTACCCAACGCACCACAGAAACTGTGATTGTGACCAATGTATGATATAAATGCTGATTTTTGTGACCAACGGACCACAACAATAGTGATTTTGTGACAAAGAAACCATGGAAACAATGAGAATTTGACCATAGAAAGAACAAACATGTGACCAACACACCATGAAAACAGTGATTGTGTGGCCAACCCACTGTCAGAACAGTGAGTTTGTGACCAATGAACCACAGAAACGGTCATGTTGTGACAAACCAATGCAAGAAACGATAATTTTGTAACCAGCGCACCACAAAAACAGTGATTTCTGAGCAACGTACCATGTAAGCTGTGCTTCTGTGACCAATGAACAGGAGAAACAGTGACCGCATGGCCAATGCACCATAGAAACAGTGACTGTGTGACCAACACATCATGAGAACAGTGGTGTCGTGATGAACGCACCATGGAAATAGTGCCTGTGTGACCAACACATCGTGAAAAAAATAGTTATGTTGACAAAACACTGCAAAAGCAATAAGTGTTGTGACTGCCACAAGATAGAATCAGTGATCGTTTGAACAACGCAAAATGTAAATAGCGACTGTGGGACCAATGGACAATAAAGCTGTGATTGTATGATGAAAGCACCATAGAAAGAGTGACCATGTGACCATTGCACCATAGAAACCGTCCAACGTACCATAAAAGCAATTACTGTGTGACTAATGAACCATAGAAGTAGTTTTTTCGCAGGAATACTATGTACACAGTGGTTTTATGAACAACACATCATGGAAAGAGTTTTCTTTTTAACCAAATTACCCGTATAAAGGTTTTTTGTGCGACCAGTGCACTGTGGAACAATGATTGTGTGATCAGCGCACTGTAGAAGAATGAATGTGTGCTGAACAAACAATACAGACAGTGATCGTGCAACCAATGCATCATAGGAAGAGTGATTGCATGAATCAAGGCACCATGAAATCAGTGACAATGTCACCAACAGCCATACAAATTCCAATGTCACAAATGATACTCCCAATGGATTATTGGTGCTACTGGATGATATGGTGGAGGGCTTTTTCAGTGGTCGTGCAGAGGGGAGTGCAGATTTTATGAGTACCATAGAAGTAGTCATCCCAGTAGGTGTTTTCATGGCAGCTAGTGAACGGAAGTCTCCTGTATGGGATATGTTTCTTCACCATCCGTGAGGTCATGGTAGTGAAAACCATGCACTCTGATCTTGGCTGTGCTCAAGCCCAGAGCATCATGCCAGTTGAAGTAGTTAGAGGCACCCTAATCATCAATGTAAGGCATGGGCATTTGTTGCACGGCGAAGTTCATCAGCCACCATGCCACATGGTTGGGGGGCTCATGCCTCAGTTTGAACACAACGTGTTCTTACAGACTGCTGTATTTGAGAGTGAGGTTGAGGCTGATGTAGAGTGATGAAGAAGGAGCTCTACCACATCTTATCCTCTGTGTCCACGCAAAGCAGTGTAAAAGCAGAAGGATTATCAAGGATCTGGTCCAGAGGACTTAATGGCTTTGTTCTGCTTGTTAGCTTGAGCCTGATAAACAGGGAGACAGGTGGTGTCCGGTTCCATCAGTGTTGAAACAATCTTTTCAAAATTACATTTCTACACCAAGTGCAGGTGTAGGTTCTGGTTGGTGATGTGAGCATAGGGTTTGATCCACGTATGGGATAGAAACAGGGAGGAGATTGGTTGATGAAAGAGTAGGTGCAGGGTTGACACCACGTGTGTTGACTGAAAGAGCCAGCACGGGAGCAGTTCACTGCGAATGCGGGCACTGACACATGCGGGTCCTGAGGGCCAAGCTGATTTCTGATTAATGATTGATGATTACTGGAGAAGTAGTAGATGCAGGGATGGGACCACAAGCATGAGGTGGTGATTAGCATCTGATTCCAGTTGCACCAGGAGGACCTTCTGAAATTAGCCCCATCCATGATGATTGCTGATTGCTAACAGATTGTTCAGGGATTGGGATCAGGGGAAAACCATATGCAATGATTTGGATTGAAACGGCTGATGTTGGAGTGGCTGCAGTGACAACCCATGTGCACTGATTACTTTTTGACAGCGTGGGTGCAGATCATTGCACATGAGGGCAGTGACACATGCGGATTTTTAGGGCTGAGCTGAGTGATCAACTGATGGGTGATTGCTGGTTGCCAAAGGATTGGACACGGGGGAAAAACTGCGTAGTTTTATTTATGAGGATTGATGATCGAGGGATGAAGATGATGATTCTATTGATGTTGATGAAGCAGATGATGCTGAAGCATATGAGGCTTTTGGAAATGAAGATGGAGCTAGAGCGGTTCCAAGAGGGGAAGGTGACACAAGAGAGTAGCACAATATAATGATGCAGTGGAAGCAAAGAAGCCAGACAGAGTATGAAGCTGAAGTAGATGGAGCAGGATGGAGCTGATGTGGCAGATGAAGGAGAAGGCAAAGCAAGGAACACTTTGGGGGGCAGTGGCAGCTGTGGCACAGAGGTGACCTTGGCACGTTGTCTGAAAGATGAGAGGTAGGAGAGAATGAAAAGTGGAGAGCTGAAGGTTTTCCAGAAAACGTTAGCCAACGGAAAAGCATGCAAGAAGTTGAGATCCTGAAAACTTGAACGAAGTGGCAGCAAGCTTCAAGTTAATTTGTGGAAGACAGTGGCTCAGCTGCTGCTGCGGGATTTTGGCAGCTAAAGAAGCCTGGTGTTTCCATGGGCATTGATGTCCAACGCAGTGCTCTACCAAAGCAGAGGTTTCCCTCCATTTTCGAAGAGTAATCTGAGGTGGTGGTGCCAACTGCAGCTATGACTGAAGGAGGCGGAGGAGCAGGTAATTTGATGGGGCAATTCAGAGTCAAAGACCACCACGTGCATTAAGCTTGGACGCAGGGTGGATCTGATGAATATGGGGGTGCCAGAAAATGACAAAACTAGGTTGCTCGATAAAAATCATCTGGCATGACAGTTCCATAGAGGATATTTCACAGGTTCTAACACACTTTATGGAACTCAATTCAGAGTCCGTTTGAGTGAGATATGGATTTCCAAAGTTTGGAGATCATGGGTCAGGTTCAAGTGACGACCTGAGCACTTTGAGCTCAAAAGGCGGCAGGATTATTGGCCAGGACGGCTGAGAGCGACCTTCAAGGAGAAAAGAAGGCTGGAGGGCCTCCAGGAGACTTCAAGCAAGGACCACTCCATGATTATTTGCCGTGCAGATCGTGGGAAACATAATTCTCTTGTGTGACAAGGTGACTGCCGCTCATCCTGCTAGGCTAGGAGAGTGTGTTAGAGGGTAGACTTTGACAGAGTGTATCTCAGTGCTCCCTAGGCCAAATAAGGCATATAAGGGCTTGTTAGAAAGCTGTGATCATTTACTTTCTCACTCAAGAGTCAATGAAGACATTTGCGTCCTCAGCACACCTACATTTGCTTCCGTAATTTCTGACTGTGCAACCTGCAACTCCCTCTCACAAACAGTTGGTCCTGCCTAGGCGGCTCTTAGTGAGCCTGATCACCTCCCTGAGGGCTGCCCGAGTTTCTATCAGTAGTATCAGAGCTAGAACAAGGCTTTGTTTCATCCTTGAGGCATTCCTTGCACCCTGTTGTGAGAGAGAGCCGTTTGTGGGCTGAACGTTGCACTACCATGGCGACATCCGCTTCTGTGGTGGCCGGCGTCAACATCGCCAAGTTCGAAGGCAAGAACTTCTTCAACTGGAGCAACAACATGAAGATGATGCTGATGGAGAAGGGTCTCTGGAGCCAGGTGGATGAGAAGGAGAAAGAACCAGAAGAAAGCTCCCTATCCCCTGTCGAGGCCCGTTTCCACGGCGAGAAGCGTGACCGCGCCCTCGCAACCATCTACGTCCACCTCGCCGAACGGCACCAACTCCTCGTCCGTGGCATCCTCACTCCAAAGGAGGTTTTGAAAAAGCTTGATTCCACTTATGCTTCCAAGTCAATCCTCATGAATATGTAGCTGCGTCGTCGCTTTCACACTGTGAAGATGGATGAGTTCGGATCCATGATTGACTACATCAACATGGTGAAGTCTCTCTCTGACCTGCTTGCTGCAATTGAGGACCCTGTCAAGGAGCGTGCTCTCATGCTAACCATCCTCTCTGGCCTTCCTACTAGCTACACTCCTCTCTTTGTTGCCCTGGACCAGCTTAGTGACAAGCTCTCCCTCGACGATGTGGAGGAGAGCTTGCTGTTTGAGGAGGAGCGGCGCAAGGGAGAGGAGGGTGCAAGCGGACTGGACGTCGCTCTCATCACCAAATTTGGTCATGGGGGCGGTGCTACATCAACCAGGAGCAATGGCGGAAGAGGAAAGAAGAAGGGGAACTGCCACTACTGCAAGAAGCCGGGCCATTGGGTGCGCGAATGCCGGAAGAAGAAGGCGGACCGGACCTTGCGGCTGGAGTGAGAGCGGGAAAACAGTCCGACGCTTCTGCGAACGCCGCAGATTGGGAGAGTGGATTCGTAACAACCATCTGGGTCCTGCACGTCTTCGACAACACCGCCCTGTTTTGGATCATCGACTCGGGAGCCACGCGGCACATGACGTGTCGCCGGGAGTGGTTCGTTGTCTACACCGTCATTGAGCCTCGTCGAGAGTACATGGGGGACAACCATCTGCAAATGGCGGTTGGGGAGGGTGAGATTGTGTTTTGTGCTTCTGTTGAGGGCAAGCACGTGGAACGACGTGTGAAGGAGGTGCTCCATGTTCCAGGGCTGGCAGCTAACCTCCTCTCTGTCTCAACTCTCATCTCCAAAGGCATGCAGGTTCGCTTTGAGAATGGTGGCTGCACCATCTCTGCAAGTGCGGGATGTGTGCTTGCAAAAGCGGACAAGGAGGACGGTTTTTACCGCCTCGACGTGGCAACGGAGAAGGAAGCCGACTCAGCATTCGCAGCGAGAGAGGGAAAACACGACATCAGCCTGTGGCACCGCCGGCTCGGTGACCTCGGCTTTAGCGCCATCATCTCCATGCAGCAGATGGTCCGCGGCCTGGAGCTCAACGGGGTGAAGCAGCCTGGTACATCGTCTTGTGAGAGCTGCATTGAAGGGAAGCAAGCCCGCTCTCCTTTCACAGGGGAAGGGAAGGGCGCGGCTGAGCTTCTCTCACTCGTTCACTCTGATTTGTGCGGTCCCATGCCATCACAATCCTTGTCCGGCAAGTTGTACTTTGTCGTGTTCATTGATGACAAGTCGAGGAAGACGTGGGTGTCGTTCCTGGCTAGAAATGATGAGTGCTTTGATGCTTTCAAGGTGTGGATTGCTGCTGCACAGAATGAGAGTGGCAGGCGGTTGAAGGTGCTTTGCACCGATGGTGGAGGAGAGTACCTCTCCAACGACTTCCGCACCTTCCTCAAGCGTCGCGGGATCAAGCACGAGGTCACCCCACCTGGAACACCGAAGCTGAACGGCGTGGCTGAACGCGCGAACCGCACGCTCATGGAGCGTGTTTGCAACATGCTCCAAGACGCGGGGCTCCCGCCACCTTTTTGGGCGGAAGCGGTCAATACCGCCGTGTACCTGAAAAACCAGAGCCCTACGCACGTCGTGCCGCTGATGACACCGGAGGAGGCGTGGACGGTACGCAAGCCAACAGTGACGTACCTGAAAGTCTTTGGGTGTGGCGTATTCGTGCACGTGCCTGCCGGCAGCCGTAACAAGCTGGACGCAAAGTCGGTGAAAGCTTCCTTCCTCGGCTACGACTCAATGGGATACCGCTTCTACAACCTCTCCGCACGCAAGATCATCCGCAGCCGTGACGTGGTCTTTCAAGAGGAAGTGAAGGGCTGGACTTGGAGCCCTATGTCGGCAGTTGCGCTTGCTCTCGCACTTGTACGAAAAGTGGGAGAAGTACCAGTAGCAGAAGAGGGCGGTGCGGAAGATAGCGGAGACAGCGGCAACAACAAGGAGGTGGAGGGAGCTGAGAAGGAGAAGGATTCAGTAGTGGAATCTGATGAGGAGGAGCAGCAAAGCAACGCAGAGCAGCTGCCACGATGGTTCGCACGCCTCAACAAAGGTGCAAAGGATAGTGGGGAGTCGCTGAGGCAATCCGAGCGCCTCGCAAGCAAATTGAGGCCGTTGGAGGAGCTGGTGAACCCGTGCACCGTTCCACCACCAACCAAGTCGTCTGACCTCGAGCTTCTCTTCCTCACAGTCACCAATGACCCAGCCACATTCGCTGAAGCCATGCGCAGTGCCGAGGCGGCAGATTGGCGTGCCGCAGCAGATGAGGAGTATGGTACGCTCATGAAGAGCGGCACCTGGACTCTCGAGGAGGCTCCACGCGGCAGCCGGGTGATCGGATGCCAGTGGGTCTTCAGGCACAAGCGTGGTGCGGATGGTAAGGCGCTCAGGTACAAAGCACGACTGGTTGCAAAGGGGTATGCGCAGAGTGAGGGTGTGGATTACAATGAGACATTTGCACCTGTCGCAAAGTTCCCATCCATCCGAGCGATCCTCGCTCTTGCTGCTGCTATGGACTGGGAGGTGCACCAAATGGATGTGACTTGTGCATTTCTGAATGGTGACCTCGAGGAGGATGTGTACATGGAGCAGCCGGAGGGGTATGTGGTGGAGGGAAAGGCGGATTTGGTGTGCAAGCTTGTGAAGGCCCTCTACGGCCTGAAGCAAGCACCACGAGCATGGTACCACAAGATGGATGAGNGTGCGGATGGTAAGGTGCTCAGGTACAAAGCACGGCTGGTTGCAAAGGGGTATGCGCAGACTGAGGGTGTGGATTACAATGAGACATTTGCACCTGTCGCAAAGTTCCCATCCATCCGAGCGATCCTCGCTCTTGCTGCTGCTATGGACTGGGAGGTGCACCAAATGGATGTGACTTGTGCATTTCTGAATGGTGACCTCGAGGAGGATGTGTACATGGAGCAGCCGGAGGGGTATGTGGTGGAGGGAAAGGCGGATTTGGTGTGCAAGCTTGTGAAGGCCCTCTACGGCCTGAAGCAAGCACCACGAGCATGGTACCACAAGATGGATGAGCAGCTGGCTGGCCTTGGCTTTGTGCACACAGAAGCAGACCATGCTGTCTATGGGCACACACAAGAGGCAAACCAGATCATCATCTTGCTCTATGTTGATGATCTGCTCATTGCATGTGACTCCAAGTCTCTTTTGGACAATGTGAAGCAGTCCCTTGCTGCCAGGCTTGACATGAAAGACATGGGAGAGCTCAGTTACTACCTTGGCCTTCAGGTCAAGCGCGACCGGGAGCAGCAGAATTTTGGAGTTGTCGCAGAGCACGTACGTGAGCGACATCATCAAGCGCTTCAACATGGTAGGAGCGCGCAAAGCAACAAAACCACTGGAAGTGAGAGCGAAGTTGAGCATGACGTAGACTCCCCACGGCATGCAAGAGAGCAGCCGCATGGAAGCAGTGCCATACCAAGCAGCAGTTGGAAGCCTCATGTATGCAGCATTCGGCACGCGCCTTGACATCAGCCAAGCAGTGGGAGTGTTAAGCAAGTTTTGCGGGAATCCGGGCATGCCGCATTGGGAGGCGTTCAAGCGCATGCTGCATTACCTCGACAACAGCAGCAGCCTTTGCCTCACCTTCAACGACAACAACAGTCCCATCCTCATTGGCTACAATGACGCAGATTGGGGAGGTGACCTGGACACAAGGAGGTCGACCAGTGGGTTTGTGTTTGTGCTCGGGGGAGGTGCAATCAGTTGGAGGAGCAAGAAGCAAGAGTGTGTCTCCCTCTCCTCCACCGAAGCAGAGTACATCACCCTGAGTGAAGCAGCAAAGGAAGCCGTGTGGCTGCGTGAGCTGCTGGCAAGCCTTGGACAGCAGCAGACCACATCGACCACCATCTACTGTGACAACATGAGCGCCATTGCTCTGACCAAGAACGCCGAGTTTCACGCCCGCACCAAGCACATCGACCTGCGGTACCACTTCATCCACGAGCTCGTGGNACCTGGACACAAGGAGGTCGACCAGTGGGTTTGTGTTTGTGCTCGGGGGAGGTGCAATCAGTTGGAGGAGCAAGAAGCAAGAGTGTGTCTCCCTCTCCTCCACCGAAGCAGAGTACATCACCCTGAGTGAAGCAGCAAAGGAAGCCGTGTGGCTGCGTGAGCTGCTGGCAAGCCTTGGACAGCAGCAGACCACATCGACCACCATCTACTGTGACAACATGAGCGCCATTGCTCTGACCAAGAACGCCGAGTTTCACGCCCGCACCAAGCACATCGACCTGCGGTACCACTTCATCCACGAGCTCGTGGTGAAGCAGGTGGTGCAGATTAAGTTCTGCCCTTCAAGCATGATGCTAGCAGACTTCCTGACCAAGCTGCTGGCAGCGCACCGCTTCAGCAGCTGAGGGGACAGCTTGGACTTGTATGATTTGTATTCTTGCAAAGTAGGAGAATGATGGATATGAGGGGTGCCAGAAAATGACAAAAATAAGTTGCTCGATAAAAATCAGCAGGCATGAGAGTTGCATAGAAGATATTTCACAGGTTCTAACAAACTTTACGGAACTCAATTCGGAGTCCGTTTCAGTGAGGTATGGATTTCCAAAGTTTGGAGATCATGGGTCAGGTTCAAGTGACGACCTGAGTACTTTGAGCTCAAAAGGCGGCAGGATTATTGGCCAGGACGGCTGAGAGCGGCCTTCAAGGAGAAAATAAGGCTGGAGGGCCTCCAGGAGACTTCAAGGAAGGACCACTCCATGATTATTTGCCGTGAAGGTCGTGGGAGACATAATTCTCTTGTGTGACAAGGTGACTGTCGTTCATCCTGCTAGGCTAGGAGAGTGTGCTAGAGTGTAGACTTTGACAGAGTGTATCTCAGTGCTCCCTAGGCCAAACAAGGCATATAAGGGCTTGTTACAAAGCTGTGACCATGTAATTTCTCACTCAAGAGTCGATTCAGACATTCATGTTCTCTGCAGACCTAGATTCGCTTCCGTAATTTCTGCCTGTGCAACCTGCAACTCCCTCTCACAAACAGTTGGTCCTGCCTAGGCGGCTCTTAGTGAGCCTGATCACCTCCCTGAGGGCTACCCGAGTTTCTATCAGGATCAGCAACCACCAGACCTTGTCATGGCTGAAGAGGCCAAGGCAGAAGCAGAAGTGCTGATTTTGGTGTCGGGGAGAGAAACTGGAGGAGCTGGAGGAAGAACTAAAACAGAGAGGCGGCACTGAAGACGGGAACGCGATGAATTGGTCAGGTGGCACGACTCAATGTCCACTCAAGCTGTGACACCATGTCAGAAGAAGTAAATGCTCACAGTGAGAGTGAGCAGAATCAGGCAGAACCAGCCAAATACACAAGAGAGTGAAAAAGTGACAAGAACAGACAGAGGAGGAGCAGAGAGCTACCCAGAAGTGGCTGAAGGAAAGCGGTAGATGCGAGGTAGAAATCCAGAGTCCGCGGTAGACAAGGACATGTCAAGAGAATGCAGGAAGCAGGAATAGAAATGTTACATGGCTGAGCAGAGGAGCAGAGTTACGGACTGAAGAGATGCCAGAGAGTGGTGAGAGAATGGCTGGAAAAGCAAGTGAGTGACAGTGAGTGACAGTGACAGTGACAGTGACAGTGACAGTGACTGTGACAAGGACAGTAATAGTGAAAGTGACAGAAAAAGTGGCAGCGACAGCGACTGCAACAGCAACAGCAACAGGGACAGTGACAGTACCAGTAACAGTGATGGTGATGTTGATGTTGAAAGATGCGGAGGTCAACAGCAACAGTAATGGCAGTGGCAAAAGAAACAGTGATGGCGATGTAAATGGTGTTGGTACACCATGGTGATGTAGGAATAGAAGCACCAATCAGCAGGGAACTACTTCATCAACATAAACGTGAAAACCTGAATGATCTGAATGCTTCACAGCATGCTCAAAACAATAACTAGACAAAGATGGGATCTACGGAATGGCTGCCCCCACAAGCCAGAAAATTGGAATCTCCCTCCCTTGCCGGTGAAAACCAGCAGCATAGGGGGAGACAAACGGGCCATCGGAATCGGCACATGATGGGGTGCACCTACCATGAAAGACTGGAATTGTGCTGGCGATGGGCTCCCTTGTGATTATTTAACTCCTTTCCATTCTTGATAAGTGGCAAACAGTGCTGAATAAAGGCCTCATCAGCTGTAGATGCGGCACCCATCGATTGCAACTACTATTACAGAGGGCCACCACATCAAAGGCTAGAGAGGCTCTTACTCAGAAAATTCCACTGTTGATATTCCCAATGAGGGAAACTCACTGGAAGAAAAAATTTATTTTCTATCATCACTGCCTGTAAATGGATAAGGGATGGAAATTTTACTAGTTGCACTGTCAAATTGATGATGGAAAGCGCCATTCAGATGTGGATGTGATGAGTGGCACGCTGATGAAGATATCTGCCAAAGACTAAAAAACAAATAATATCCGCGAGGATATCCGGTAACTTTATTGGACAATATGAAAGAAACAATCCTTATGAGAAAATTGAGCATTTCTTCCTCTAGATTCAAGGGGAGAATTTCTCACCAAAGAGGGCAATGCGGTGCACTCCACAGAAGTATAAATGTAGAGAACCCATTTCTTTTATCTCATTCCTAGCCCCATTATCTTGGAGCCTAGATGATGACATGTAGTTGTTCCTGGAAGGGACTCATTGAGTGGCCTCTGGTTGATTGACAGCCATTGCCTAAACCTGCAGACTAGTTGTGATGACGTTTCTGCATTAAAATCTTTCTTCCAACCACAATTCCCATGGATTTTGGCCGCACATGAAGATTCTCCATGTAACATTTTGGAAATACCTCCAAGAATTGGGCTAAGTGCACCAATACTAAGGGGAAAAAGATATCATGAACCATGTTGGCAACGGCTTTCAGATCCACAACCTTTGACCTGATATTGAGCCACTTCTACTCAGCATGACCACACCCCGATGCATCCAGCTAATAGAAAGAATCCCTTTCTTCCTAAATTATTGTGAAAATAGAGGATTTTTTTCCCTCCTAGTTAAACCCAAAACAGTTTTTTATTTTCACTCTCTCCATCGTTGGTTCAGCAGATCTTGCCACCGTGTTTCTGCTCTTCCATCTTCCTTCTGCTCACACTTGACAAGACACTCTCTTGCAGCTATTAACCTTGTCACTTTGCTCTGCTCAGCTCTACAAGGCAATCCTACCGAAATTGGTGTCTCTTGCATGACCTCATCCATTTTGCATTCCAACATTCCATCTGGTATATTGCATCTTCATTCTTGTTTTCCGGTCAACTCCTTGCTCTTGCACCTGTCCTCTTGCCTCTGTCACTCGGTTTTGTTCTTGATTAATCGGCTGCTTCTACTTGCTTCTGCCCATGCTCTTACCAAGGATCTGCTTATGGCAACACCACCTGGTGCCACCTGAACAATTCATTGGATTATCCTTAACATTTGTGCCTCCCTCCGCCAGAATTTCTCTGGAGAGTGCAACGTGGATGATGTGTTTGCGTCATTTTGTCGTACTCGCCAAAAACCAAAGTGGGGGTAATACCAGGTCAAATTCGAGAAAAATACAGAGGGGACCAGGGGTGGGGGTCGAGCATGCGCCCTCCCATTGTGCACACCGTGCAACAGTTGTGCGCATTAAACAAACTCCATCGCACGCCGCTAAGCTGGAAGCGAGACCAGTTTTTCTTGATCTTTGTCGGTCGCGCACAATGGGAGAAAAACAACTTGAAATGTGACTGGTTCAATGCTGTTAGATCGGTCGATCGAACGTGCGGAGGAGGCCCACCATAACAAAGAGATAATGTTGTTTCTAGTTTTTCCACTTTGCTTTACTTTATGTTTGCCTTTACATACACAGATTTTGTGCTTTGTGCAATGTTCGACATGTCGAACGATTGCCGTAAGAATATCAATGTAAAACGTGATGACTGTCCGACCGGCACATCTAACATCCCATGAATTTATTTGTCAATTACTTCAGAATGTTTCTATTCGATGCGACATAAACATGGGATCGTATGAATTATGAAAAATTGAGGAAAGATAGTGTTGCCCTAAACGGGCCCCGATTCATTCAAAATAAAACAACAGTACAATGCAACTTGTCATATGTCCAATAGGACAAATAGGTACCTACAAAGCATGTCAGAGTTTTCATTCGTCATGGTGCTCACAACCATTGTCGTATGGCATTCGTTCTGTGAGAGTACTTTTTTTTGTTGTGCACGCGAATGACACTAGCCCTTCGCCTTGAGACTATGAGAACACGTACATGTTTGCATTTGCACACTTTATTTTTTTAATATCTTCATTATCAATTGACGACTTCAATCCAACAAAATACGTAGAATATTTTTGTATAGAGATGAAAACGCATGTTCCGAATAAGCAGAACTTGTCTTTAAGTAATAGTAACCAAACTCAAATTTAAAGATCTCATACCCATTAAAAAAAGGAATGGCATGCCCATATGCCGTTACTAATTTCAAACATTTTCTTAAATTTTGAGACGGCATGATGTTCATCTGTATGCCAATTCTATTTCGTGGGGCGCCGGGTATGCCTTATTAAATTCTCGACCCCTGGGTATGCCAGATTTTATGTGACCGCAGTGAACGTATCACAGTTGTTTTCACCCATATGTTACCCATTAGACCTTGTGTCTAGCCGTCTTCAAGGCCTTGAACCGACGCTCTGATTTTGATTTTCATTCTATGAGTCGTGGGCGGGACGCAGCGCGACGAAGTTGTCCACGAACAACGCAACGGTTGCCGAATCCGCCAAAGGGAGTTGCGAAAAAAACAAGAATCACAATTGAGCCGCCGATTTCTTCTGTTTTGGAGGTGATTTTATCCTATGTGGCATCGTTCCCAGAATCTGCGTAACGTCATATCGCCGGAAATAACCAGAATCACACAAAATGCTTGTGATGTTCATTCTATCGGAAAACGTGATTTAGGACAGAATTGTTCGAAATCTAAGGGGCCATCGACAGTCGAACCGACGCTCTCTTGTTGTAGACGGCACGACAAAATTTGCTGTGCTGCATACAAGCCGCTGGGTGTGCGAGTCGGCCGCCGAAGTTGACGCAGGAAGAGTGTCCGAGAAACTTGGATAGCGAGACCCGCAAATTTGAAGGAGTCCTACTTGTTCTGCCGCTGATTCGAACCAAAGCCCTCCAGTTCGAAGAATCATACAAAAATCAGATTTCGAGAGGGAGAACGGGGAAACCCTAGACTCAAAATCAAAAGCAGAGCGTCGGTTCAGGGCCCAAGTGACACGATCCTATTTCCTGACAAGGCGGGGCGCGAAGATGGCCAGTTGTCGTACAACAGCAGGCGATGGGCGGTTTTGCGCGACGCCTTAGCCGTCACGGCTTTAATGACGCGATCCCCTGGCGTTGAGATGAATTATTGATGAAGTTGCGTTCCATGTGAAATTTGTCAAACGTCTAACGTGGTTCGCGTTCTTGTTATCCGGTTTGACCGCTACCAGAATTCGCAGGTCAGTAAGGTTCTCTCAGATCCTCCGTGCGACGCCGGCTGTCCATCAACTTTTCCGATAATCGGTGGAGGGGTACAGCTTTATTCCATGTCGGTTATTCGCGTTTCCCGCCATGCACTAAGTATGCTTCCGGTCGTATATGTCATACGCCATAGTGTGCAGTATTCCCCTTAATTGATGCGAATATCCCTGTCAAACCCGTGCAATGTACATTTGTAAAATGCGAACGTAAAATTCTCTCACGCACTTGTGTGTTTAGCGATTATTGACTGACCGTTTAGTGAAATAACCTTTTGCGCCATGGTACATCAGCACAAACGATGCCGAGAATTTTGTGCGTCAGCAGGCGGGAATCTGAATTTCTCATTTGCCAGCATCAGGTGAAAATGCACAAATGGGAAGAACGTAAAATCGTACAACCGTTCCAGATACTTTTTCCCGATGTCTGACACCTGGTGAAGAACGCGACCAGAATTACCGAGTTGCAGCGTGGTCCGCAAAAAGTAAGGCGTCGCGGTATCTTCCCGGCAGGCGAAACGGAGGAGAATGAAAAACAAGAGTTTCAGTGGCGGGAAAACAAACGAGGGAAAGACGGGGATAATCAGGAAAAACTAGTTTATTTTCCTCTCGAAGCGATTGTAGAGGGTTGCTATGTAAGCCAAAAATCCGCGGTCCACCTCACCAGTTCGACCAGCCTTCACGGCACCCAGCGGTTCAGCGGGTCAGCAGCTTCCGGCAGCTCTGCACCCCAGCTGCCCAAATCTGCACCCGGGCGGCCCAAATCTGCACCCCGGCGGCCCAGATCTGCACACCTGCGACTCAGATCTGCACCCAGGCAGCCCAGACCCCACACCTAGACGCCGGCATCCCAGATCCGTGCCGTCACGCACAAGATCTACGTGTCGCGGCCCAACGTACACTCTGACGAGCCCGCCCCGCCCTGCCTCTCTCCCCCCCCCCCCTCTCTCTCTCTCCCTCTCCCTCTCCCCCCCCCTCTCTCTCTCTCTGTCTCGCTCTCTCTCTCTCTCTCTCCCTCTCCGTCTCCCTCTCCCTCTCCCCCCCCCTCTCTCTCTCTCTGTCTCGCTCTCTCTCTCTCTCTCTCCCTCTCCGTCTCCCTCTCCCTCTCCCCCCCCCTCTCTCTCTCTCTGTCTCGCTCTCTCTCTCTCTCTCTCCCTCCCCCTCCCCCTCCCCCCCCCCCCTTCCCCCACAGCCCCTCTTGGCCCTTGCCCCCCCCCCCTCCCCCCAAAAAAAAGCTAGTCTCCCAGGCCTAACCCTTACCAATCTCCCCCCTGTTGGCTCTAGTGGATGTGGAGGCACTCTCAAGGATGCCTAGCTCTTGCTGATACACGCTACCAAGGTTTGGGGCAGCCCAGGGACACCAATGGTGAAGAGTGTGGAGCACAAGGATAACGGATGTGAGTGGGCAGAACACGTCGCATTCAGTAGAACTGAATCGAAACACAATTTTGTTACTTGGCATAGTGAGATTACATCAGATCGTTATAGCCTGTGATCTGAGCTTTCCAACGCATCCAAGAACGCCCAAAACGGAGCAGTAGAGCCCCTGCTACGGCCGTCGAAGTAACCCTTGGTGGAGCCGCCCACCTTGCCTTGCACGCTAGGCAACGGGAGGCGCTTCGACGATGACCAGTCGAAGCGCCTTTCCTCGCCCAGAAGTCAAGGAGAAGTTCACCCNTTTCGGGCTAGGCTAACTTTCTGAATACTCACTCAAATCGAGCGATTCAAAGCTCGATCTTGCATGGAAAAATCCAAGGAATCCAAATCTAAAGTCAGATCAGGTGTTCGACCACTCCTCAGTGGTCGAACCAGGGAGTACGATCAACGGCACTCATGGCAAGGGGCACACCATGTCAACAATCTCCCCCTTGCACCGTAGCCTTGATGCCCTGTCCTTGGAACCTGTAGCATTTTAAACTTCACAGCGCAGACCGAGATCCATGGAGCTCGCGTCGTGCCTGTCCTTGGGCTGTGCCTTGGTCATGGCATCGGCGAGCATCCGCTTAGTGCCACAATGCACAATAGCCGCATCTCCCTTCGCCACCAAGTCCCGCGCGTAGTGGTGACGGATCTCAATGTGCTTGGTCCTCCTGAGCAACACTGGGTTCTGGGTCAGGCTGATGGCACTCATGTTGTCAACGTTGAGCACCGTTGGCTTCCTTTGTGACACGCCGATCTCCTTTAGTAGCCGCCTCAGCCACACCGCCTCCTTTGCGGCTTCCGCGAGTGCGATGTACTCTGCTTCGGTGCTGGACAACGCCACGCAGTCCTGCTTCCTGCTTGCCCATGAAACTACCGCACCACCAAGCACAAACACGTACCCCGACGTTGATTTTCTGTCATCCACTTCACCAGCCCAGTCGGCATCCGAGTAGCCGACCAACTCGAGGGAACCGTCACGCGCTCCCCCTCCAAACACAAGCCGTGACTGTTTTGTCGCCTTGAGATAGCGGAAGATCCGCTTCACCGCTTGCCAATGCAACGGCCCGGGGTCAGTAACGTAGGGGCTCAGTTGGCCCTCCGCGAAGGCCAGGTCGGGCCGCGTAGCCACCATGGCGTACATGATGCTCCCCACTGCGGACTGGTATGGCACACCTGCCATCTCCTCCTTCTCCTCGTCCGTGCTCGGGCCCATGCTCGAGCTCAGCTCACACGTGGTGGTCATGGGTGTGCCGATGGGGTTGCACTCCTCCATGTTGTAGCGGCGGAGCACCTTTTGCACGTACTTTGCCTGCCCCATCTCGAGCGTGCGTGCCTTGCGGTCCCTCTTGATGGCGACGCCGAGGTAGTACTCGAGCTCGCCCATGTCGGTTATTTTGTACCGACCACCCAGCTGTTGCTTCAGGTTCACCAACTCCTCTATGTCCGACGACACGAGGATGAGATCATCCACGTAGAGTGCCACGATCTGGTGCAGCCCCGGCTGCTTCCGCACGTACACGCTGTGATCCGCCTCGCAGCGCTCGAAGCCAAGCTCGGCCATGAAGCCGTCCATTTTCAGGTACCACATGAGTGGCGCTTGCTTCAGCCCGTAGAGCGCCTGGCGAAGCCGGCACACCTTCCCCGGCGGCGCATCCACCCCCTCCGGCACCTCCATGTAGACCTCCTTGTCCAGGTCGCTGTTGAGGAACGCAGTTTTCACATCCATTTGGTGGACTTCATAGTCACGCACCGCCGCCACGGAGAGGATGGAGCGAATGGAGGCGAACTTCGCCACGGGCGCAAAGGTTTCATCGTAGTGCTCACCCTTTCGCTGGGCGTACCCCTTTGTAACCAGCCGCGCCTTGTACCGCTCCACCTTCCCCTCCTTGGTGAGCTTCTTCTTGAAGATCCACTTGGAGCCGATGATTTTTGCGCCCTCCGGCCTGTCTATCAGCTGCCAAGTGCCATTCTCTTCATGGGAGGCGAGCTCAGATTTTATAGCTCCCTCCCACTCAGCCCCATCCTTCCGCTGCAATGCCTCCTTGACGGTCTCAGGCTCCTCTTGCGCAAAGAACGCTCGAGCGAGTCCAGTACAGATGCCCTTTCCGGCATCGTACCTCTTTGCCGTCCTCCTTGCGCGTCCGCTTCTTCGGGGCTGCTGCTGTTGAGGCTGCTGCTGTTGCTGCTGCTGCCCCCTCGTGGTGCCACTCGCACCGCTGGCCTGCTCCCCCTCTCTCGGGGACCGTGGAGATGCGGGCTCACTCCCCACCTCTTCGTTCAAATCCACTGCTGCCGGCGCTTCGAAATCATTGTTCGACTCAGCTGAATATAAATCAGCCGCTCCCACATCGTCCGAATGGTTCTTGCCGGCTGGAGCCGATGGGACGTCACCCTCTTTTGCGTCCTCCGGCGTCTCCCCCTCAAAGAGTGGCAGCCACTCCCCACGCTTGGAGAGACCCGCGTCCTTGTCCGTCCAACGGTTGGCCTCGTCGAACGTGACGTCGTGACTCTTCACGATCTGCTGCCTCCGCGGGTCGAAGAGCCGGTATGCCTTGCTCCCGCTCTCGTACCCGACGAAGATGCACCGGCAAGTCCGCGGGTCCAGTTTGCCCCGCCCCTCCCGTGCCTGCACAACAGCATGTGCAACACAACCAAACGTGCGGAGGTATGCCACAGTTGGCTTCCTCCCGCTCCACACTTCTTGTGGCGTCTTCCACACCTTGGAATCTGCGTCTTTTAGCGGCTTCGTCGGCGTCAGGTTCATGATGTATGCCGCCGTCCGTGCCGCCTCGCCCCAGTACCGATGCGCGAGGCCGGCATCACTTAACATGGACCGGACCATGTTGAGGATGGTGCGGTTTGCCCTCTCGGTGACACCGTTCTATAGCGGAGAATGTGGCGTGGTTTTCTGCCACGCGATCCCCTTACTCTTCATCCATGCCGAGCAGCCCTCGTACTCACCACCGTTGTCGCTCCGGAACGCCGTCACCTTCAACTCCGTTTGGCGCTCCACGGCCGCCACGAACTCCTGTGTACAAGTCAGGACATCACTCTTCCTCTTGATGATGTAGAGGTAGAGCTTGCGGCTGTGGTCGTCGATGAAGGTGACGAAGTAGCGAGCGCCCCCGGTGGAGCTCTCGAATGGTCCACACACATCAGTGTGGACCACCTCCAGTTTCGCCGATGCTCGCGTCCCTTTGCCATCAAACGGCTGCCGTGTCATCTTGCCAACCACGCATGGCTTGCACACGGCATTCCTGGCCGCATCGAGGCCCTTGACCTCAAGGCCCCGCACCACTTCCTCCTTCGCCATGTCCCTCACAGTTGAGGGAGCGATGTGACATAGGCGGCGGTGCCATAGGTCCAGATTTCCTTCATCCTTTGTCACGAGGTTGACGGCATCAGTCCTTACCGCATCGGCAAGGACCTTGGTGCAAAGAAGGTACAGGTCCTCCTCCCTTTTGCCCCGCGCAATCACCTCGCCGTCTCCCTCCTTCCGGATGATAGCCTCTTTCTTGTTGAAGAGCACCTCGAGCCCCTTGTCGGTAAGGCGGCTCACTGACAGCAGGTTTGCCCCAAAGTTGGGCATGTGGAGCACGTTGTAGATGGTACACGGAATGACTTTCCCGTTCACCACCGACTCGATGCGAACATTGCCTTCGCCTGCGGCCAACTCTGTCTTGCCGTTGGCCACTGTCATGCGCCGCTTGGTGGCGCCGTAGGTGACGAATGCCGCCCGATTGCATCGTGTGTGGCGGCCTGATCCGGAGTCGATTACAGCGACTTCTGGATCTGTCAAGTCGGTAGACTCCCTGGCCATCATGGCTTGGGTGTCCTTCTTCCCGCCCTTCCTAGACTGGTCCGACTTCTTGTTGGGGCAATCATGTGCGTAGTGGCCCTGTTTGCCACAATTGTAGCACTCCCCCTTGTTGTCACCTCTCTTGGTGCCCTAGTTGGCACCCTTCCCCTTCTTGCCTCCCCCTCCACCTTGAGGGCGGACGGCATAGGCGGAAGTTGATGTCGCCCCACTCTCTCTCCCACCACGCCGCATCCATTCGTTGCGGACGTACTCAGCCACCTTCGGGTACTTCAGCTCATCGGCAGACCAGCCGCCTACGACGGTGATCATGGGACTCCAACTGTCCAGCAAGACCAGAAGGAGGATCATGGCTTGCAGCTGAGGGTCGACCTTCCATCCGGTGGCTACGCACTCGGCAGTGAGGGACTCAATCTGCTGCAGGATCTCCATGATGTCGTCGCCTTCGTTGGCTCGGAGGGTGACGAGCCTCTTGAAGACGAAGAGCTGGTTAGCAAGGTTGGTGGACTGGTAGATGGTACAGAGTTTCTTCCAGGCCTCCGCGGCCTCCGTGCATCCTTGAATGAGGGAGTGCTGCGTCGGAGCAAGCGCATACACCAACAAAGCAAGCGCCTTCTTGTTGCGCTTCTTGTACGCTTCCACTTCCTCCGGTGTCGCGGTATCCGTAGGGGCAGTTTCTTCACCCTTGACGAGCTCAAGCAAGCCTTTGTCATCAAGGAAGACCTCAAACTCCCACCTCCAAAGGTGGAAGCCAAGTCCGTCGAACTTGGAGACGCCGATGCTATCTTGCTCGGTCGGTGCCATGGTGCGCGGCGGTAGCGTGAACGTTGTAGAGCTAGGGCCCTTCTAGGCACGTGGGCCCATAACCCTTTGTTGGCTCTAGTGGATGTGGAGGCACCCTCAAGGATGCCTAGCTCTTGCTGATACACGCTACCAAGGTTTGGGGCATCCCAGGGACACCAATGGTGAAGAGTGTGGAGCACAAGGATAACGGATGTGAGTGGGCAGAACACGTCGCATTCAGTAGAACTGAATCGAAACACAATTTTGTTACTTGGCATAGTGAGATTACATCAGATCGTTATAGCCTGTGATCTAAGCTTTCTAACGCATCCAAGCACGCCCAAAACGGAGCAGTAGAGCCCCTGCTACGGCCGTCGAAGTAACCCTTGGTGGAGCCGCCCACCTTGCCTTGCACGCTAGGCAACGGGAGGCGCTTCGACGATGACCAGTCGAAGCGCCTTTCCTCGCCCAAAAGTCAAGGAGAAGTTCACCCTGGTCAAGGAGAACTCTCTGGTTGCTTC
>SZWC01004585.1:49605-64036 GCA_023375785.1 Penium margaritaceum
AAACCAAAGCCGGGTCACAGAAACCAAAGCCGGGTCACAGAAACCAAAGCCGGGTCACAGAAACCAAAGCCGGGTCAGAGAAATCAAAGCCAGATGACGGAAACCAAAGCCGCGTAACAAAAAACCAAAGTCGGGTCACAGAAACCAAAGCCGGGTCACATAAACAAAAGCCGGGTCACAGAAACCAAAGCCGGTCACATACACCAAAGCCGGGTCACAGGAACCAAAGCAGGGTCACAGAGGATCCAAAGCTGGGTCACATAAACCAAAGCTGGGTCAGTGAAACCAAAGCCGGGTCACATAAACCAAAGCCAGGTCACAAAAACCAAAGCCGGGTCAACGAACCAAAGCCGGAGTACATAACTCAAAGCCCGGTCAAAGAAACCAAAGCTGGATTACAGAAACCGAAGCCGGATTACAAAAACCAACGCCTAGTCGTAGAAGCCAAAGCCGGTTCACGGAAACCAAAGCCAGGTCACCGAAACCAAAGCCGGGTCACACAAAGCAACGCCGGGTCACAAAAACCAAAGCCGGGTCACATAAACCAAAGACGGGTCACAAAAACCAAAGCCGGGTCACAGGAACCAAAGCCGGGTCACAAAAACCAAGACAGGGTCACAGAGGTTCCAAATCCGGGTCACAGAAACCAAAGCCGGATTACAGAAACCAAAGCCGGGTCACAGAAACCAAAGCCGGGTAACATAACCCAAAGACGAGTCGCAAAAACCAAAGCCGGGTCACAGGACCAAAGCCGGGTCAGAGAAACCAAAGCCACGTCACAGAAACCAAAGCCGGGTCACAGAGGGTCCAAAGCCGGGTCACAAAAACCAAAATACGAGTCATTGAAACCAAAGCCGGGTCACAAAAACCAAAAGCCGGGTCACAGAAACCAAAGCCGGACTACAGAAACCAAAGCCGGGTCACAGAGGGTCCAAAGCCGGGACACATAAACCAAAGACGAGTCACATAAACCAAAGCCGGGTCACAGAAACCAAAGCTGGGTCACAGAAACCAAAGCCGGGTCCCAGAAACCAAAGCAAGGTCACTGAAACCAAAGCCGTGTCACAGAAACCAAAGCCGGGTCACGGAAACCAAAGCCGGATTACAAAAACCAAAGCCGGGTCACAGAAACCAAAGCTGGGTCACAGAAACCAAAGCCGGGTCCCAGAAACCAAAGCAAGGTCACTGAAACCAAAGCCGTGTCACAGAAACCAAAGCCGGGTCACGGAAACCAAAGCCGGATTACAAAAACCAAAGCCGGGTCACAGAAACCAAAGCTGGGTCACAGAAACCAAAGCCGGGTCACAGAAACCAAAACCGGGTCACAGAAACCAAAGCCGGGTCACAGAAACCAAAGCCGGGTCATAGAAACCAAAGCCAGGTCATAGAAACCAAAACCGGGTCACAAAAACCAGAGCCGGGTCACAGAAACTGAAGCCGGGTCACAGAAACCAAAGCCGGGTCACATAAACCAAAGCCGGGTCCCAGAAACCAAAGCAAGGTCACTGAAACCAAAGCCGTGTCACAGAAACCAAAGCCGGGTCACAGAAAGCAAACCAGGTCACAAAAACCAAAGCCGGGTCCCAGAAACCAAAGCCGGGTCATAGAAATCAAAGCCGGTCACAGAAACCAAAGCCGGGTCAAAGAAACCAAAGCCGGGTCAACAAACTAAAGCCGGAGCACAGAAACCAAAGCCCGGTCATAGAAACCAAAGCCGGGTCACAGAAACAAAAGGCGGGTCACAGAATCCACAGCCGGATCATAGAAACCAACGCCGGGTCCCAGCAACGAAAGCCAGGTCATAGAACCAAAGCCGGGTTACATAAACCAAAGCCAGGTCACATAAACCAAAGCGGGTCACAACAACCAAAGCCAGGTCACATAAACCAAAGCCGGTCGCAGAAACCAAAGCTGGGACCCAGAAACCAAAGCCAGGTCACAAAAACCAAAGCCGGGTCACAAAACCAAGGCCGGGTCATGGAAACCAAAGCCGGGTCATAGAAACCAAAGCCGGGTCACAGAAACCAAAGCCGGGTCACAGAAACCAAAACCGGGTCACAGAAACCAAAGGCGGGTCACAGAAACCAAAACCGGATCACAGAAACCAGTCTCGGGTCACATAAACCAAAGCCGGGTCACAAAAACCAAAGTAGGGTCACACAAACCAACGCCGGGTTACACAAACCAAAGCCGGGTCACAGAAACCAAAGCCTGCTCACATAAACCAAAGACGGGTCACAAAAAGCGAAGCCGGGTCACATAAACCAAAGTCAGGTCACATTAACCAAAGCCGGGTCACAGAAACCAAAGCCAGTCCCAGAAACCACAGCCGGGTCACAGAAACCAAAGCCATGTCATAGAAACCAAAGCCATGTCACATAAACCAAAGCCGAGTCACAGAATCCAGAGCCGGGTCACAGCAAACCAAAGCCAGGTCACAGAAACCAAAGCCTGGTCAAAAAACCCAAAGCCGGGTCAGAGAAACCAAAGTCGGGTCATAGAAACCAAAGCCGGGGCACAGAAACCAAAGCTGGGTCACAGAAACGAAAGCCGGGTCACAGAAACCAAAGCCGGGTCACAAAAATCAAAGCCGGGTCACGGAACCCAAGCCAGGTCACATAAACTAAAGCCGGGTCACAGAAACCAAAGCCAGGTCACGGAAACCAAAGCCGGGTCACAGAAACCAAAACCGGGTCATAGAAACCAAAGCCGAGTCACATAAACAAAAGCCGGGTCATAGAAACCAAAGCCGGGTCACAAAAACCAAAGCCGAGTCACAGAAACACAAGTCGGGTCATTGAAACCAAAGCCGGGTCACAAGAACCAAAGCCGGGTCACAGAAACCAATGCCGGGTCACAACAACCAAAGCTGGGTCACAGAAACCAAAGACAGGTCACTGAAACCAAAGCCGGGTCACAAAAACCAAATCCGGGTCACAGAGACCAAAGCCGAGTCACAAAAACCAAAGCCGGGTCACATAAAACCAAAGTCGGGTAATAGAAACCAAAGCCGGGTCACACAGGGTTCAAAGCCGGGTCACATAAATCAAAGACGAGTCACATAAACCAAAGCCGGGTCACAATAACCAAAGCAAGGTTACAGAAACCAAAGCCGGGTCACAGAGGGTCCAAAGCCGGGTCATAGAAACTAAAGACGAGTCACAAAAACCAAAGCCGGGTCACAAAAACCAAAGCCGGGTGACAGAAACCAAAGCCGGATTACAGAAACCAGAGCTGGGTCACATAAACCAAAGCTGGGTCACAAAAACCAGAACCGGGTCATAGAGGGTCCAAATCCGGGTCTCATAAACCAAAGACGAGTCACAGAAACCAAAGCTGGGTCACAGATTCCAAAGCCGGGTCACAAAAACCAAAGCCGGATTATAGAAATCAAAGCCGGGTCACCGAAACCAAAGCCGGATCACAGAAACCAATGCCGGGTCACGGGAACCAAAGCCGGATCATAGAAACCAAAGCCGGGTCACAGAAACCAAAGCCGGGTCAACGAACCAAAGCCAGAGAACAGAAACCAAAGCATCGTCATAGAAACCAAAGCCGGGTCACAGAAACCAAAGCCGGGTTACAGAATCCAAAGCCGGATAACAGAAACCAAAGCCGGGTCACAGCAACGAAAGCCAGGTCACAAACCCAAAGCCGGGTCACAGAAACCAAAGCCAGGTCACATAAACCAAAGCGGGGTCAAAGAAACCAAAGCCGGGTCATAGAAACCAAAGCCGGTTGCACAAACCAAAGCTGGGACCCACAAACCAAAGCCAGGTCACAAAAACCAAAAGCCGGGTCACAAACCCAAAGCCGGGTCATAGAAACCAAAGCCGGGTCACAAAAACCAAAGCCGGATCACAGTAATCAAGACCGGGTCACAGAAAACAAAAGCCGGTTCACAGAAACCAAAACCGGGTCGCAGAAACCAAAGCCGGGTCACATAAACCAAAAGCGGGTCACAGAAACCAGAGCCGGGTCACGGAAACCAAAACCGGGTCACAAAAACCAAAGCCGGGTCACAGAATCCAACACCGGGTCACAGAAACCAAAGTCGGGTCACAAAAACCAAAGCCGAGTCACAGAGGGTCCAAAGCCGGGTCACAGAAAACAAAGACGAGTCACAGAAACCAAAGCCGGGTCACGGATTCCAAAGCCGGTTCACAGACACTAAAGCCGGAATATAGAAACCAAAGCCGGGTCACCGAAACCAAAGCCAGGTCACAGTACCAAAGCCGGGTCACAGGAACCAAAGCTGGATCACAGAAACCAAAGCCGGGTCACAGAAACCAAAGCCGGGTCAACGAACCAAAGCCGGAGCACAGAAACCAAAGCCCGGTCATAGAAACCAAAGCCGGGTCACAGAAACCAAAGCCGGGTCACATAATCCAAAGCCGGATCATAGAAACCAGAGCCGGGTCACAGCAAGGAAAGCCAGGTCACATAACCAAAGCCAGGTCACATAAACCAAAGCCAGGTCACATAAACTAAAACGGGGTCACAGAAACCAATGCTGGGTCACATAAACCAAAGCCGGTCGCAGAAACCAAAGATGGGACCCAGAAACCAAAGCCACGTCACAAAAACCAAAGCCGGGTCACACAACCAAAGGCGAGTCATAGAAACCAAATCCGGGTCACAAAAACCAAAGCCGGGTCACAGAAACCAAAGTCGGGTCACAGAAACCAAAGCCGGGTCATTGAAAACCAAAACCGGGTCACAGAAACTAGTGTCGGGTCACATAAACAAAAGCCGGGTCACAAAACCCAAAGCCGGGTCACAGAAACCAGTGTCGGGTCACATAAACCAAAGCCGGGTCACATAACCCAAAGCCGGGTCACAGAAACCAACGCCGGGTCACAGAAACCAAAGCCGGGTCACAGAAACCAAAGCCTGGTCACATAAACCAAAGACGGGTCACAAAAAGAAAAGCCAGGTCACAGAAACCAAAGTGGGGTCACATTAACCAAAGCCGGGTCACATAAACCAAAGCCGGTCACAGAAACCAAAGCCGGGTCACAAAAACCAAAGCCATGTCACAGAAACCAAAGCCAAGTCACATAACCCAAAGCCGAGTCATAGAATCCAGAGCCGGGTCACAGAAAACCAAAGCCAGGTCACAGAAACCAAAGCCTGGTCACAGAACCCAAAGCCGGGTCAGAGAAACCAAAGTCGGGTCGTAGAATCCAAAGCCGGGTCACAGAAACCAAAGCCAGGTCACATAAACCAAAGCCAAGTCACAGAAACCAAAGCCCGGTCCCAGAAACCAAAGCCGGGTGACATAAACCAAAGCCTGGCCACAAAAACCAAAGCCGAGTCGTAGAAACCAAAGCCGGGTCACAGAAACCGAAGCCGGATCACAGTTACCAAAGCTGTGTCACAGTAACCAAAGCTGGGTCACATAAACTAATGCCGGGTCACAAGAACCAAAGCCAGGTCACAAAAATCACAGCCGGTCACAGAAACCAAAGTTTGGTCACATAAACCAAAGCCGCGTCATTGAAAGCAAAGCCAGGTCATAGAAACCAAAGCCGGGTCACGACAACCAAAGCCGGGTGACAGAAACCAAAGCCGGATCACAGAATCAAGAGCCGGGTCACAGAAAGCAAAGCCGGGTCACAAAATCCAAAGCCAAGTCAGAGAAACGATAGGCGGGTCACAGAAATCTAAGCTGGGTCACATAAAACAAAGCCGCGTCATAGAAACCGAAGTCGGATCCCAAAAACCAAAGCCGGGTCACAAAAACCAAAGCCAGGTCCCAGAAACCAACGACGGGTCACAGAAACCGAAGCCGGGTCATAGAAACCAAAGCGAGGTCACAGAAACCAGATCCGGGTCACAAAAACCAAAGCCGGGTCAACGAACCAAAGCCGGAGCACAGAAACCAAAGCCCGGTCATAGAAACCAAACCCGGGTCACAGAAACCAAAGGCGGGTCACATAATCCAAAGCCAGATCACATAAACCAAAGCCGGGTTACAGCAACCAAAGACAGAGCACAGAACCAAAGCCGGGTCACAGAAACCAAAGCGAGGTCACAGAAATCAAATCGGGGTCACAAAAACCAAAGCCGGGTCATAGAAACCAAAGCCGGGTCACAGAAACCAAAGCCGGGTCACAAAAACCAAAGCCGGGTCACACAACCAAAGCCGGGTCAAAGAAGCCAAAGCCGGGTCACAAAAACCAAAGCCGGGTCACAGAAACCAAAGCGAGGTCACAGAAATCAAAGCGGGGTCACAAAAACCAAAGCCGGGTCAGAGAAACCAAAGCCGGGTCACAGAAACCAAAGCGAGGCCACAGAAACCAAATCGGGGTCACAAAAACCAAAGCCGGGTCATAGAAACCAAAGCCGGGTCACAGAAACCAAAGCCGGGTCACAAAAACCAAAGCCGGGTCACACAACCAAAGCCGGGTCAAAGAAGCCAAAGCCGGGTCACAAAAACCAAAGCCGGGTCAGAGAAACCAAATACGGGTCACATAAACCAAAGTTGGGTCCCAGAAACCAAAGTTGGGTCACAGAAACCAATGCCCAGTCACAGAAACCAAAGCCGGGTCACCGAAACCAAAGCCAGGTAACAGAAACCAAAGTCGGGTCACAGAAACCAAAGCCGGGTCACACAAACCAAATCCGGGTCACAGAAACCAAAGCTGGGTCACAGAAACCAAACCCATGCCACATAAATGAAAGCCGGGTCACAGAAATCAAAGCCGGATCACATAAACTAAAGCCAGGTCACATAAACCAAAGCCAGGTCATAGAAACCAAAGCTGGGTCACAGAAATCAAAGCTAGGTCACACAAAGCCGGGTCACAGAAGCCAAAAGCGGGTCACACAAACGAAAGCCGGTTCACAAAATTCAAAGCCGGGTCACAAAAACCAAAGCCGGGTCCCAGGAACCAAAGCCGGTTAAAAAAACCAAAGCCGGGTCACAAAAACTTACACCAGGTCACAGAAACCTAAACCGGGTCAGAGAAACCAAAGTCGGGTCACAGAAACCAAAGCCGGGTCAAAGAAACCAAAGTCGGGTCAGATAAACGAAAGCCGGGTCATAGAAAACAAAGACGGGTCACAGAAACCAAAGCCGGGTCAAAGAAACCAAAGCTGGATAAACCAAAGCCGGATCACAGAAACCAATGCAGGGCCACCGAAACAAAAGCCGGGTCAGAGAAACCAAAGCCGGGTCACATAAACCAAAGCCGGGTCACATAAACCAAAGCCGGGTCACAGAAACCAAAGCTGGGTAACAGAAACCAAAGCCGGGTCACAGAAACCAAAGCCTGGTCACACAAACGTAGGCCGGGCCTACTTGCGCCTTGCTTGCGCCCTACTTGCGCCCTAGTTGCACCCTAGTTGCGCCCTAGTTGCGCCCTAGTTGCGCCCTAGTTGCGCCCTACTTGCGCCCTAGTTGCGCACTAGTTGCGTCCTAGTTACGCCCTAGTTGCACCCTAGTTGCGCCCTAGTTGCGCCCCAGTCGCGCCCTAGTTGCGCCCTAGTTGCGCCCTAGTTGCGCCCTAGTTGCACTCTATTTGCGCCCATATTGTACCCCACTTGCGCCCTACTGGCACCCTACTTGCACCCTACTTGTGCCTTAGTTGGGCACTAGCTACGCCCTAGATGTGTCATAGTTGCACCCTAGTTGTGTCCTACTTGTACCCTACTTGTGTGCTAGTTGCGCCTTGGTTGCGCTCTAGATGCGTCCAACTTGCACACTAGTTGGACCCTAGTTGCGCCCTAGTTGCGCCCTAGTTGTGCCCTAGTTGCACCCTAGTTGCGCCCTGGTTGCGCCCCGGTTGCGCCGTAGTTGCACCCTAGTTGCGTCCTAGTTGCGCCCTGCTTGCGTCCCGGTTGCCCCCTAGTCGTGTCCTAGTTGCGCCCAAGTCGCACCCTGGTCGCGCCCTTGTCGCGCCCTAGTTGCGCCCTAGTTGCACCCTAGTTGCACCCTAGTTGCACCCTAGTTGTGCCCTAGATGCGCCCTAGTTGTGCCCTAGTTGCGTCCTAGTTGCGCCCTAGTTGCGCCCTAGTTGCACCCTAGTTACACCCTAGTTGCGCCCTACTTGCACCCTAGTTGCACCCTTCTTGCGCCTTACTGGGGCCTACTTGCGTCCTAGTTGCGCCTTAGTTGGACACTAACTACGCCCTAGTTGTGCCCTAGTTGTACCCTAGTTGCGCCCTAGTTGCGCCCTAGTTGCGCCCTAGTTGCGCCCTAATTGCGCCCTAGCTGCGCCCTAGTTGTGCCCTAGTTGCACCCTAGTTGCGCCTTAGTTGTGCCCTAGTTGCGCCCTACTTTCATCATACTGGCGCCCTACTTGCGCCCTAGTTGCGCCCTAGTTGCGCCCTAGTCGCGTCCTAGTTGCGCCCTAGTTGTACCCTAGTTGCGCCCTTCTTGCGCCCTTATTGCACCCTACTCACGCCCTATGGGCGCCCTTCTTGGGCCCTAGTTGCGCATTAGTTGGGCACTAGCTATGCCCTAGTTGTGCCCTAGTTGTACCCTAGTTGCGTCTTACTTGCGCCCTATTTGCGTCCTAGTTGCACCCTAGTTGCGCCCTAGTCGCGCCCTAGTTGCGCCCTAGTTGCACCCTAGGTGCGCCCTAGTTGCGCCCTAGTTGCACCCTAGTTGCGCCCTAGTTGCACCCTAGTCGCGCCCTGGTTGCACCCTGGTTGCGCACTAGTTGCACCCTAGTTGCGCCCTAGTTGCGCCCTAGTTGCGCCCATGGTGCCCTAGTTGCGACCTAGTTGCGTCCTAGTTGTGCCCTAGTTGTGCCCTAGTTGCGCCCTAGTTGCACCCTAGTTGCACCCTAGTTGCGCCCTAGTTACACCCTAGTTGCGCCCTAGTTGCACCCTAGTCGTGCCCTAGTTGCGCCCTAGTTGCGCCCTAGTTGCGCCCTAGTTTCACCCTAGTTGCGCCCTAGTTCCGCCCTAGTTGCGCCCTAGTTCCGTCCTAGTTGCGCCCTAGTTGCGTCCTAGTTGCGCCCTAGTTGCGCACTAGCTGCACCCTACTTGTGCCCTACTTGCGTCCTATTTGCGCCTTACTTGCGCCTCAGTTGGGCACTAGCTACGCCCTAGTTGTATCCTAGTTGCGCCCTAGTTGCGTCCTACTTGTGCCCTACTTGCGCCCTAGTTACGCCTTAGTGGCGCCCTAGTTATGCCATAGTTGCGCCTTAGTTGCGCCCTAGTTGCACCCTAGTTGCGCCCTGGTTGCGTCCTAATTGTGCCCTAGCTAAGCCCTAGTTGTATCCTAGTTACACCCTAGTTGCGCCCTAGTTGCGCCCTAGTTGCGCCCTAGTTGTGCCCTAGTCGCACCCTAGTTGCGCCCTAGTTGCGCCCTAGTTACGCACTAGTTGCGACCTAGTTGCACCCCGTTTGCGCCCCTATTGCACCCTCCTTGCGCCCTACTGGCACCCTACTTGCACCCTAGTTGTGCCTTAGTTGGGCACCAGCTACGCCCTAGTTGTGCCCTAGTTGCGCGCTAGTTGGGTCCTACTTGTGCCCTACTTGTACGCTAGTTGCGCCTTAGTAGCGCCTTAATTGTGCCCAACTTGCGCACTAGTTGCACCATAGTTGCGCCCTAGTTGCGCCCTAGTTGTGCCCTATTTGCACTCTAGTTTGCCCTAGTTGCACCCTATTTGCACCCTAGTTGTGCCCTAGTTGCACCATAGTTGCCCTCTAGTTGCGCCCTACTTGCGCCCTAGTTGCGCCTTAGTTGCGCCCTAGTTGCACCCAACTTGTACACTACTTGCACCCTAGTTGCGCACTAGTTACGCCCTAGTTGCGCCCTAGTTGCATCCTTGTTGCGTCCTACTTGCGCCCTACTTGCACCCTACTTGTGCCCTAGTTGTGCCCTAGTTACGCCCTTCTTGCGTCCTAGGTACGTCCTAGTTGCGGCCTAGTTGCACCCTAGTTGCGCCCTTCTTGCGCCCTGATTGCACCAAACTTACACCCTCTTGGTGTCCTACTTGCGCCCTAGTTGCGCCTCAGTTGGGCACTAGCTACACCCTAGTTGTGCCCTAGTTGCTGTCCTAGTTGCATCTTACTTGTGCCCTACATATACCCTAGTTACACCCTAGTTGCGCCATACTTACACCCTAGTTGCGCCCAAGTTGCGCCCTGAGTGTGCGCCCTAGTTAAGCACAAGTTGTACCCTACTTGCACCCTACTTGCACCCTACTTGCGCCCTAGTTGTGCCTCAGTTGGGCACTACCTACGCCCTAGTTGTACCCTAGTTGCGCCCTAGTTGCGTCCTACTTGTGCCCCATTTGCGCCCTAGCTACGCCTTAGTTTCGCCCTAGTTGCGACCTAGTTGCGCCCTAGGTGCGCCCTAGTTGCGCCCTAGTTGCGCCCTAGTTGTGCCCTAGTTGCGCCCTAGTTGCGCCCAAGTTGCGCCCTAGTTGCGCCCTAGTTGCCCCCAGTTCCGACCTTATTGCGCCCTAGTTGGTCCCTACTTCCGCCTTAGTTGCGCCCTAGTTGCACCCTAGTTGCGCCCAAGTCGCGCCCAAGTCGCGCCCTAGTCGCGCTCTACTCGTGCCATAGTCGCGCCCTAGTTGCGCCCTAGTTGTGCCCTAGTTGCGCCTTAGTTGCGCCCTCGTTGCGCTCAAGTTGCGCTCTAGTTGCGCCCTTGTTACGCCCTAGTTGTGCCCCACTTGTGCCGTAGTTGAGCCCTACTTGCGCTGTACTTGCGCCATACTCTCGCTCTAGTTGCACCCTTATTGCACCCTAGTTGCGCCCTAGTTGCGCCCTAGTTGCGCCCTAGTTACGTCCTAGTTGCGCTCTAGTTGCGCATTAGTTGCGTCCTAGTTGCATCCCACTTGCGCCCTAGTTGCGCCCTAGATGCGCCCTAGTTGCCTCCTAGTCGCGTCCTAGTCGCGCCCTAGTCACGACCTAGTTGCGCCCTAGTTACGTCCTAGTTGCGCTCTAGTTGCGCCCTAGTTGCGCTATAGTTGCGCCCTAGTTGCGCCCTCGTTGCGCCCTCGTTGCGCCCTCGTTGCGCCCTCGTTGCGCCCTCGTTGCGCCCTCGTTGCGCCCTCGTTGCGCCCTCGTTGCGCCCTCGTTGCGCCCTCGTTGCGCCCTCGTTGCGCCCTCGTTGCGCCCTCGTTGCGCCCTCGTTGCGCCCTCGTTGCGCCCTCGTTGCGCCCTCGTTGCGCCCTCGTTGCGCCCTCGTTGCGCCCTCGTTGCGCCCTCGTTGCGCCCTCGTTGCGCCCTCGTTGCGCCCTCGTTGCGCCCTCGTTGCGCCCTCGTTGCGCCCTCGTTGCGCCCTCGTTGCGCCCTCGTTGCGCCCTCGTTGCGCCCTCGTTGCGCCCTCGTTGCGCCCTCGTTGCGCCCTCGTTGCGCCCTCGTTGCGCCCTCGTTGCGCCCTCGTTGCGCCCTCGTTGCGCCCTCGTTGCGCCCTCGTTGCGCCCTCGTTGCGCCCTCGTTGCGCCCTCGTTGCGCCCTCGTTGCGCCCTCGTTGCGCCCTCGTTGCGCCCTCGTTGCGCCCTCGTTGCGCCCTCGTTGCGCCCTCGTTGCGCCCTCGTTGCGCCCTCGTTGCGCCCTCGTTGCGCCCTCGTTGCGCCCTCGTTGCGCCCTCGTTGCGCCCTCGTTGCGCCCTCGTTGCGCCCTCGTTGCGCCCTCGTTGCGCCCTCGTTGCGCCCTCGTTGCGCCCTCGTTGCGCCCTCGTTGCGCCCTCGTTGCGCCCTCGTTGCGCCCTCGTTGCGCCCTCGTTGCGCCCTAGTTGCGCCCTAGTTGCGCCATAGTTGCGCCTTAGTTGTGCCCTAGTTGCACCCTACTTGCGCCTTACTTTCACCCTAGTTGCGTCCTAGTTGCACCCTTCTTGCGCCCTAGTCGCGCCCTAGATGCGCCCTAGTTGCACCCTAGTTGCGCCCTTTTTGCGCCAAGTTCAAGAGTGCTTCAAGTTCAAGAGGGACCAGAAGGAGCAGCAGCAGCAGCAGCAAAAGCAACAATCTCCCCAGCAACAGCAGCAGCAGTCACAGCAACGTCACCAGCACCAGCAGCAGCAGCAGCAGAACGAGACCGGCTTGCGCCATTTTGGCAACATGAACGTGGCCAAGGAGGTGCGCGACCGCCTCTTCATGGCGAAGTCTGACATGTCGCAGGTAGAGAAGGCGGATCTGGCGTGGTACAAAGACTCTGGGTGTACCAAGAGTCTGACGCACCACAGGGAGTGGTTTACGCAGTTGCTGTCCATCCATCCCCGTCCTATCGCTTTGGGTGATGATCGGGTGGTGTATGCTGAAGGGATTGTGATTGTGGAGATGTGGTTGGAGATCCCTCGTGGCATTGAAGTGGGAGTGTTCCATGGCGTACTGTACGTACCTAATGCTGTATTCAACCTCCTCTCAGTCTCCTCTCTTACAAACACAGGACTGCGCGTCGTCTTCGATGATGACTATGGCTATATCCTCAAAAAGGACTTTAGAGAGGAGTTGGCCAGGTCGGTGAGGGAGGGCGACATGTACCGCCTGCTGGGGGCGACCAAGATCCCGCGTGAGCAGAGTCTTGCAGCAGTGGTGCATGCGACAGATGGTGAGATCTGGCATGCGTGCTACGGCAACATTGGCATGCGTGCCTTGCAGCAGCTTCAAGCAAAGTAGATGGTGCGTGACCTGCCTACCATCTCTAACTTTGAACAGCAGTTGTGCATCGGCCGTTTGGAGGGGAAGCAGCACCAGGAGGCGTTTTCTAGAGTAGGAGAGCGTGCGAAGGAGGTGTTGGAGCTGGTCCACACGGACCTGTGTGGACCGATGCAGACCTAGAGCTTTGGAGGCTCTAGGTATTTCCTGACCTTCATTGATGATTTCAGCCGTTACACTGCTGTGTACTTCCTTCCCTCCAAGGACCAATGCTTTGACAGGTTCAAGGAGTTCAAGGCCATGGCGGAGAACTAGACATGCAAGAAGACCAAGGCGTTGCGTAGCGATCGCGGTGGAGAGTACCTGAGCAAGGAGTTCCAGGACTACCTCGCAGCAGCTGGCATCAAGGCGCAGCGTACCGCGCCATACTCGCCACAACAGAACGGTGTAGCAGAACGTGCCAATCGTACCATTGTGGAGTCGGCGCGCTCCATGCTGCACGCAGCTCGGCTGACCTACGACTTCTGGGCTGAAGCAGTGAGCACTGCGGTCTACATCAAGAACCGCAGTCCAACTAAGGCGCTGGAGCAGATGACGCCGTACGAGACGTGGTTTGGCAAGAAATCAAGCGTGGGTCATCTCTGAGCATTTGGAAGCCTGGCGCACATGCACGTGCCCAAGGAGAAGCGGCAGAAATGGGACGCAAAGAGTGCGCAGATGCTGATGATTGGCTACGACGTGGCAAGCAAGGCCTATCGCCTCTATGAGAGGGATACAGGCCACGTCATCATCTCCACTTTCTTCGGTGCCAGTCCCCAACTCCGAAAAAAAAAGGATAGGTCACGACAGGCTCCGTGCCGCCACATGTGTCAGATAAAATATTGCCGCTCGTGTTCAGCACCTTTTGTCTACCATTGTTTTTCCACCGTCACCGCGTCTACTGTCCACCGTCGTCCTGTCCACTGTCCAGCGTCTAGCGCGTCTGCTGTCTAGCGTCTAGCGCATCTACTCTCAGCGTATAGCGCGTCTATTGTCCAGCGTCTACCGCGTCTACAGTCCAAAGTCAACAGTCCAGCCTCAATCAACAATCATCTACCGTCCATCCTCTTCCATGCATCATCTACCGTCAAGCGTCCACCATTTAGCAGTTGACAGAAGAAAAGAAAAAGGGAGGGGATGACAGACCAGGTTTGCCAGCGAACCCTTTGCAGTTCGCAGGGTCTCAAGAACATAAACAAATGGGTTTCGAAGTCTGCTGCAGAAGAAAGCGCAACAGGAAAATTTGCTAAGATATTTTGGGGGGGGGGGGTATGCGTCGGCCAACCTCCACACCAGGTCGAGGTCGACACGCCGACCCTCGACCCAGCACGCAGGGTCGAGAGTCGAGAGCAACATAGACTTGCGCCCTACATGCGCTCTAGTTGCGTACTACTTGCACCCTACTTGCGTCATACTTGCGCTCTAGTTGCACCCTAACTGCTCCTATTTGCACCCTATTTGTGCCCTAATTGCGCCATAGTTACGCCATACTTGCGCTTTATTAACGCCATACTTGCGCCCTAGTTGCGCCCTCGTTGTGCCTTAATTGGGCACTAGCTACGCCCTAGTTGTGCCCAAGTTGTACCCTAGTTGCACCCTACTTCCGCCTAACTTGTGCCCTACTTGCGCCTCACTTGCACCCTAGTTGCGCCCTACTTGCATCCTAGTTGGACCGGCCTTGCGCCTTAGTTACGTCCAAGTTGCGCCTCAATGAGGCAATAGCTACGCTCTAGCTGTACCCTAGTTGCATCCTTATTGTGCCCCAGTTGCGCCCTAGTTGCGTCCTACTTGCGCCCTAGTTGCACCCTAGTTGCGCTCTATTTGCGTCC
>SZWC01004585.1:86497-100340 GCA_023375785.1 Penium margaritaceum
CAGTCCCAGTCCCAGTCCCAATCCCAGCCCGGATCCCAGTCCCAGTCCCAGTCCTAGTCCCAGTTCCTGTCCCAGTCCTAGTCTAAGTCCCAGTCCAAGTCCGAGTCCAAGTCCGATTCCCAGACCCAGTCTTAGTCCCAGTCGTTGTCCCAGTCCCAGTCCCAGTCCCAGTTTCAGGCCCAGTCCCAGCCCCAGTCCCAGTCCCAGTCCCATTCCCAGACCCAGTCCTAGTCCCTGTCCCAGTCCTAGACCCAGTCCTAGACCGAGTCCCAGTCCCTGTCCCTGTCCAAGTCACAATCCTTGTCATAGTCCCAGTTCCATTCCCATTCCCAGTCCCAGTCCTAGTCCTCGTCCCAGTCCTAGTCCTAGTCCCAGTCTTAATCCCAGTCCCAATCCCAATCCCAGTCCAAGTCCCTTTCCTTGTCCTAGTCATAGTCCCAGTCCCAGTCCTAATCCCAGTCCTACTCCTAGTCTCAGTCCTAGTCCCTGTCCCATCCGAGTCCCATTACCAGTCCCAGTCCCAGTTTCAGTCCCAATCCCAATCCCAGTCCCAGTCGCAGTCCCAGTCCCAGTCCCTGTCCCAGTCACTGTCCTAGTCCTAGTCCCATCCTAGTCTCAATCTCAGTCTCAATCCCAGTCCGGGTCCCAGTCCCAGTCCCAGTCCTAATCCCAGTCCCAGTCCAAGTCCTAGTCCAAGTCCGAGTCCCAGTCCGATTCCCAATCCCAGTCCTAGTCCCACTCGTTGTCCCAGTCCCAGTCCCAGTCCCAGTCCCAATCATAGTCCCAGTCCCAGTCCCCGTCCTAGTCCTAGTCCCAGTCTTAGTCCCAGTCACAATCCTAGTCCCGGTCCCAGTCCCACTTGTAGTCCTAGTCCCAGTCCCAGCCCTAGTCCCAGTCACAGTCCTCTTCCTAATCCCAGTCCTAGTCCAAGTCCGAATCCCAGTCCCAGTCCCAGTCCCAATCCCAGTCCCAATCCCAATCCCAGTCACAGTCCCAGACGCAGTCCCAATCCCAGTCCCAGTCCCTGTCCTAGTCACAGTCCCAGTCCTAGTCCCAATCCCAGTCCCAGTCCCATTCCTAGTCCCAGTCCAAGTCCTAGTCCCAGTCCCTCCCGTACTCCAAGTCCCTGTCCAAGTCCGATACCCAGTCCGATTCCCAGTCCCAGTCCCGGTCCCAGTCGTTGTCATAGTCCCAGTCCCAGTCCTAGTCCCAGTCCAAGTCCCAGTCCTAGTCCATGCCCCTGTTCCAGTCCCAGTCCCATTCCCAGACCCAGTCCCAGTCCCAGTCCCAGTGCCAGTCCCAGTCCCAGTCGCAGTCCTAGTCCCAGTCCGAGTCCCAGTCCCCGTCCTAGTCCTAGTCCCAGTCCGAGTCCCAGTCCCCGTCCTAGTCCTAGTCCCAGTCCGAGTCCCAGTCCCAGTCCCAGTCATAGTCCCAGTCCCAGTCCTAGTCCCAGTCCAAGTCCCAGTCCTAGTCCATGCCCCTGTTCCAGTCCCAGTCCCATTCCCAGACCCAGTCCCAGTCCCAGTCCCAGTGCCAGTCCAAGTCCCAGTCCCAGTCCCAGTCCCAGCCCCAGTCCAAGTCCCAGTCCCAATCTCTGTCCCTGTCCCAGTCCAAGTCCTAGTCCCAGTCCCAGTCCTAGTCCCAGTCCTAGTCCCACTCATAGTCCATGTCCCTGTTCAAGTCCCAGTCCCATTCCCAGTCCTAGTCCCAATGCCAGTCCCAATCCCAATTCCAGTCCGAGTCCCAGTCACTCTGCCAGTCACAGTCCAAGTCATAGTCCCATCCCAGTCCCATTCCCATTCCCAATCCCAGTTTGAGTTCCAGTCCCATCCCAGTCTCAGTCCTAGTCCCAGTCCAAGTCCTAGTCCCAGTCCCAGTCCCATTCCCTGACCCTGTCCCAGTCCGAGTCCCAGTCCCTCCCCTAGTCCGAGTGCCAGTCCGAGTCCGAGTCTCAATTCGATTCCCAATCCCAGTCCTAGTCCCAGTGGTTGTCCTAGTCCCAATCCCAGTCCAAGTCCCAGTCCCAGTCCCAGTCCTAGTTCCATTCCCAGACCCAGTCCCAGTCCCAGTCACAGTCCCAGTCATGGTCCCAGTCCGAGTTCCAGCCCCAGTCCCAGTCCCAGTCCCAATCCAAGTCCCTGTCCCAGTCCCAGTCCTAGTACCAGTCCAAGTCCCAATCCCTGTCCCCGTCCTAGTCCCAGTCATAGTCCCAGTCCCAGTTCCAGTCCCAATCCCAGTCCTAGTCCCAATCATAGTCCCAGTCCCTGTCCCAGTCCTAGTCCCAATCCCAGTCCTAGTCCCAGTCCTAGTCCCAGTCTGAGTCGTAGTTCCAATCCCAGTCCGAGTCTGAGTCCCAGTTTCAGTCACAGTCCCAGTCCCAGTCCCATCCCAGTCCCATTACCAGTCCCAGTCCCAGTTTGAGTCCCAGTCCCAGTCCCAATCCCCGCCCGGGTCCAAGTCGCAGTCACAGTCACAGTCCCAGTCCCAGTCCCAGTCCCACTCCCAGTCCCTCCCCTAGTCCAAGTCCTAGTCCAAGTCCGAGTCCTAGTCCGATTCCGAGTCCCAGTCCCACTTCCAGTAGTTATCTTAGTCCCCGTCCCAGTCCTAGTCCTAGTCCGAGTCCCATTCCCCGTCCCTGTCCCAGTCCGATTCCCAGACCTAGTCCAAGTCCCAATCCCAATCCAAGTCCCAGTCCCACTCCCAGTCCCAGTCCCAGTCCCAGTCTCAGCCTAGTCCCAGTCCCAGTCCCAATCCCAGTCCCTGTCCAAATCACAGTCCTAGTCCTTGTCCCAGTCCCAGTCCCAGTCCTCGTCCTAGTCATAGTCCCTATCCCAGTCCTAGTCTGAGTCCCAGTCCTTGTCCTAGTCCCAGTCCCAGTCCTATTCCCAGTCCTAGTCCCAGTCCCAGTCCCACTCCCAGTCCTAGTCCCAGTCCCAGTCCCAGTCCTAGTCCAAGTCCCAGTCCAATTCCGAGTCCCAGTCTGATTCCCAGTCCGAGTCCCAGCCCCAATTATTGTCCTCGTCCCATTCCCCGTCCCAGTCCCATTCCCAGTCCGAGTCCCAGTCCAAGTCCGAGTCCCATTCCCAGACCCAGTCCCAGTCCCAGTCCCAGTCTCAGTCCTAGTCCTAGTCCCAGTCCTAGTCCCAGCCCCAGTCCCAGTCCTAATCCCAATCCTAGTCCCTGTCCCAATCTCAGTCTCAGTCCCAGTCCCAGTCCCAGTCCCAGTCCCAATCATAGTCCCAGTCCTAGTCCCAGTCCTACTTCCAGTCCTAGTCCTAGTCCGAGTCCCAGTCCCAATCCTAGTCCCAGTCCTAGTCCCAGTCCGACTTCCAGTCCTAGTCCTAGTCCGAGTCCCAGTCCCAATCCTAGTCCCAGTCCTAGTCCCAGTCCGACTTCCAGTCCTAGTCCTAGTCCGAGTCCCAGTCCCAATCCTAGTCCCAGTCCTAGTCCCAGCCCCAGTCCCAGTCCTAATCCCAATCCTAGTCCCTGTCCCAATCTCAGTCTCAGTCCCAGTCCCAGTCCCAGTCCCAGTCCCAATCATAGTCCCAGTCCTAGTCCCAGTCCTACTTCCAGTCCTAGTCCTAGTCCGAGTCCCAGTCCCAATCCTAGTCCCAATCCTAGGCCCAATCCCAATCCCAGTCCCAGTATGAGTCCCATTCACAGTCGCAGTCCCATTCCCAGTCCCAGTCCCAGTCACAGTCCCACTTCAAGTCCCATCCCAGTCCCATTACCAGTCCCAGTCCCAAATTCAGTCCCAGTCCCAGTCCAAGTCCCAATCCCAATCCGGATCCCAGTCCGAGTCCCAGTACTAGTCCTAGTTCCTGTCCCAATCCTAATCCAAGTCCAAGTCCAAGTCCGAGTCCTAGTCCCAATCGTTGTCCCAGTCCCAGTCCCAGTCCCAGTTCCAGTCCCAGTCCCAGTCCCAGCCCCAGTCCCAGTCCCAGTTTTAGTCCCATTCCTAGACCCATTCCTAGTCCCAGTCCCAGTCCCAGACCCAGTTCGAGTCCCAGTCCCACTCCCAGTTCCTGTCCGAGTCATAGTCCTAATCCCATTCCCTGTCCCTGTCCCAGTCCCAGTCCCAGTCATAGTCCCAGTTGCAGCCCCATTCCCAGTCCCTGTCCTGGTCCTAGTCCCAGTCCTAGTCCCAGTCCTAGTCCCTGTCCGAATCCCAGTTCCTATCCCAATCCCTGTCCCAGTCCCAGTCCTAGTCCCATTCATACTCCCAGTCCCAGTCCCAATCCCAGTCCCACTCCTAGTCTCAGTCCCAGTCCCAGTCCCATCCGAGTCCCATTACCAGTCCCACTCCTAGTTTCAGTCCCAGTCCCAGTCCCAGTCCCCATCTTAGTCACAGTCTTAGTCCTAGTCCCATCCTAGTCCCATTCTCAGTCTCAAGTCCAGTCCCAGTCCCAGTCCCTGTCCCAGTACTAGTCCCAGCCCGAGTCCTAGTCCCAGCCCGAGTCCCAGTCCCAGTCCCAATCCCAGTCCATGTCCCACTCCCAGTCCTAGTCCCAGTCATAGTCCCAGTCCCAATCTCAGTCCAAGTCCCAGTCATAGTCCCAGTCCAAGTCCCAGTCCTAGTCCTAGTCCCAATCCCAGTCCCAGTCCCAGTCCCAGTCCCAATCCCAATCACATTCCCAGTCCCTGTCCCTGTCCCAGTCCCATTCCCAGTCACAGTCCTAGTCCAGTCTCAGTCCCAGTCCCAGTCACAGTCCCAGTCCCATCCCAATCCCATTACCAGTCCCAGTCCCAATTTCAGTCCCGGTCCCATTACCAGACCCAGTCCCAGTCCCAATCCCAGTCAGGGTCCCAGTCCCAGTCCCAATCCCATTCCCAGTCCCAGTCCCAGTCCCACTCCTAGTCCCAGTCCCAGTCCTAGTCCTAGTCCCAGTCCCAGTCCCAGTCCTAGTCCTAGTCCCAGTCCCAGTCCCAGTCCTAGTCCTAGTCCCAGTCCCAGTCCCAGTCCTAGTCCTAGTCCCAGTCCCAGTCCCAGTCCTAGTCCTAGTCCCAGTCCCAGTCCCAGTCCTAGTCCTAGTCCCAGTCCCAGTCCCAGTCCTAGTCCTAGTCCCAGTCCCAGTCCCAGTCCTAGTCCTAGTCCCAGTCCCAGTCCCAGTCCCAGTCCCACTCCTAGTCCCAGTCCCAGTCCTAGTCATAGTTTCTGTCCCAGTCCCAGTCCCAGTCCCAGTCCGAATCACAGTCCCAGTCCCAGTCTTAGTCACAGTCCTAGTCCCAGTCCCAGTCTCTATCCCTGTACCAGTCCAAGTCCCTATCCCAGTCCCAGCCCCAATCCCAGTCATAATCCTTGTCCCAATCCTAGTCACAGTCCCAGTCCCAATCACAGTCCCAGTCCCAGTCCTAGTCCTAGTCCCAGTCATAGTCCCAATCCCACTCACAGTCCCTATCCCAGTCCGAGTCCCCACCCTAGTCCCAGTCCCAGTCCGAGTCCCAGCCTCAGACCCAGTCCCAATCCAAGTCCCAGTCCCAGTCCCATTCCACTCCCAGTCCTAGTACCAATCCCAGTCCCTATCCCAGTCTCTATCCCAGTCCTAGTCCCACTCCCAGTCCCCGTCCTAGTCACCGTCCCAATCCCAGTCCCAGTCACAGTCCCAGTCCTGATCCCATCCCAATCCCAGTCCCAGTCCCAATCCCAGTCCCAATCCCAGTCCCAATCCCAGTCCTAATCATATTCCTAATCCCAGTCCCAGTCCCAGTCCCAGTCGCTGTCGCAGTCCCAGTCCCAATCCCAGTCCAGTCCCAGTCCCAGTCCGAGTCCCAGTCCCAGTCTTATTCCCAGTCCTAGTCCTTGTCCCATCCCATTCCTAGTCCCAGTCCCAGTCCCACTCCGAGTCCTAGTCCCAGTCACAATCCCAGTCCCAGTCCCAGTCCTAGTCCCAGTCCCAATCCCAGTCCCAGTCCTAGTCCCAGTCCTAGTCCTAATCATTGTCCCAGTCCTAGTCCCAGTCCCAGTCCTAGTCATAGTCCCAGTCCCATCCCACTCCTAGTCCCAGTCCCAAACCCGGTCACAGTCCAAGTTGCAGTCCCAATCGCATTCCCAGCCCCAATCCCATCCTAGTCCCTTTCCAAGTCCTAGTCCCAGTCCCAGTCCCTGTCCCAACCCTTGTTCCAGTCCCAGTCCCATTCCCTGTCAAAGTCCTAGTCCCTGTCCCAGTCCCAGTCCCAGTCCCAATCCAAGTCCCAGTCCTAGTCCCAGTCCCAGTCCCAGTCCTTGTCCCTGTCCAATCCTAGTCCGAATCCCAGTCCTAGTCCCAGTCCCAGTCTCAGTTCCAGTCCGAGTCCCAATCCGAGTCACAGTCCGAGTCCTAGTCCGAGTCCCATTCTGAGTCCCATTCCCAGTCCCAGTCCTAATCGCTGTCCCAGTCCCAGTCCCAGTCCTAGTCCTAGTCCTAGTCACATTCCCCGTCCTTGTTCCAATCCCAGTCCCTGTCCCTGTCCCAGTCCAAATCCCTGTCCCAGTCCCAGTCCCAGTCCAGTCCCAGTCCCATTCCGAGTCCCAATCGCAATCCCAGTCCTACTCCTAGTCCCAGTCTTTGTTCTAGTCCCAGCCCTAGTCCCAGTCTCAGTCTCAGTCGCAGTCCCAGTCCCAGACCCAATCCCAGTCCAATCTCAGTCCCAGTTTTAGTCCCTGTCCCATTCCCAGTCCCAGTCCCAGTCCCAGTCCCAGTCATTGTCCCATCCCATTCCCAGTCCCAGTCCCACTCCCAGTCCCAATCCAAGTCCGAGTCCCTGTCCTGGTCCCTATCCCTATCCCTGTCCAAGTCCCATTCCTAGTCCCAGTCCCAGTCCCATTCCCAGTCCCAGTCCAAGTCCCAGTCCCAGTCCCAGTCCCATCCCCAGTCCCAGTCCCAGTCCTAGTCCCAGTCCCAGTCCCAGTCCTAGTCCCAGTCCTAGTCCTAGTCCCAATCACAGTCCCAGTCCCAGTCCCAGTCCTAGTCCCAGTCCCAGTCCCTGTCCCAGTCCTAGCCCCAGTCCCAGTCCCAGTCCCTGTCCCTGTCCTATCCCAATCCCAGTCCTTGTCCAAATCCTAGTCCCAATCCCAGTCCCAGTCCGAGTCCCTGTTCTAGTCCCAGTCCCAATCCCTGTCCCAGTCACAGTCCCAGTCTCAGTCCCATCCCAATCCCAGTCCAAGTCCCAATCCCAGTCCCACTCCCAATGCGAGGAGCAAGCAGAGCGAAGACACGGTGGCAAAACCGTGGAACCAAAGGGAAACAAGATGAATGGAATTGTTCTGGTTAACTATGAGGGAATGAACATCCTCCATATGTACTACAGAACAAGAAGAATAAGAAACATAGATAGCGGCTTTTGTGCACTAGCCGGACGTGCTTGTGGTGATTCCGCTTATTAGGGGATGTATCGGTAGGAAGGCCGTTGGTCGGTTAAGGACCATTAACAGCTAGTAAGTGATGACCGAGGTGGTGTTGATGAAAATTGAACCAATATTGCGGGCTCGGAGTATCCTGGTCCTAGTCCGAGTCCCTGTCCTGGTCCCTGTCCCAGTCCCAGTTCCAATCACAGTCCAATCCAAGTCCCAGTCTTAGTCGGAGTCATTGTCCAAATCCCTGTCCGCGTCCTAATCTCAGTCACAGTCCCAGTCCTAGTCCCAGTCCCAGTCATCCCCATCCCAGTCCTAATCCCAGTCCCAGTCCCAGGGCCAATCTCAGTCCCAGTCCGAGTCCTAGTGCAAGTCCCAGTCACAGTCCCAGTCCCAGTCCCAGTCCCTACCCCTGTCCCAGTCCCAGTCCCAGTCCCAGTCACAGTCCAAGTCCTTGTCCCGGTCCCAGTCCTAGTCCCAATCCCAGTCCCAGTCCCAGTCCTAGTCATAGTCCCAATACCAGTCCCAGGCCCAGTCCCAGTCCCAGTCCTAGTCCTATCCCCATCCCTGTCCCAGTCCCGGTCCCAGTCCCAGTCCAAGTCCCATCCTAGTTCTAGTCCCAGTCGCAGTCCAAGTCCCAGTCCCAATCCCAGTCCCAGTCCCAGTCTCAGTCCCAATCTCAGTCCTAGTCCCAGTCTCTGTCCAAGTCCGAGTCCCATTCCCAGTCCTAATCCCAGTTCCAATCACAGTCCCAGACTTATTCCCAGTCCCATCCTAGTCCCAATCCTAGTCCCAGTCCCAGTTTTGGTCCTAGTCTTAGTCCAAGTCCCAGTCCCAGTCCCAGTACCAATCCCAGTCCCAGTCCCCGTCCAAGTCCCATTCCGAGACACAGTCCGAGTCCCAGTCCGATTTCCAGTCCGAGTCCTACTCCATGTCGTTGTCCCAGTCCCAGTCCGAGTCCCCGTCCTAGTCCCAGTCCATGTCTTTGTCCCAGTCCTTTTCTCATCCTAGTCCCAGTCCCGGTCCAAGTCCGAGTCCCAGTCCGAGTCCCACTCCTAGTCCCAGTCCCAGTCCTAGTCCCAGTCCTAGCTTAAGTCCTAATCCGAGTCAAAGTCCTCGTCCAAATTCTAGTGCCAGTCCTAGTCCCAATCCCACTCCCTGTCACAGTCCTTGTCCCAATCCCTGTCCTAGTCATAGTCGCATTCTCAATCCCAGTCCTAGTCTCAGTCCCAGTCCCTACCTCAGTCCCAGTCTTAGTCCTAGTCCCAGTCCCAGTCCCGGTCATAGTACCAGTCCAAGTCCTAGTCCCAGTCCCAGGCCCAGTCCCAGTCCCTATCCCAGTCTAGTCACAGTCCCAGTCCCAGTCCCAGTCCCAGTCCCAGTCCCAGTCCCAGTCCCAGCTTCAGTCCCAGTCCCAGTCCGAGTCCCAGGTTGAGTCCTAATCCCAGTCCGAGTCCAAGTCCAAGTCGCAGTACCCCTCCCAATCCCAGTCCCAATCCCTGTCCCAATCCCAGTCCCAGTCCCATTCCCAGTCCCAGTCCCAGTCCTAGTCCCAGTCCCAGTCCTAGTCAGTCCCAATCCCTGTCCCAGTCCCACTCTCAGTCCAATTCCCAGTCTTAGTCCTTGTCCCTGTCCTCCCAGTCCGAGTCCCAGTCCGAGTCTGAGTTCGAGTCCAATTCCCAGTCCTACTCCGAATCTACTCCGAGCCCCAGTCCGAGTCCTAGTCCGAGTCCGAGTCCGAGTCTGAGTCTGAGTCCGAGTCCGAGTCCCATCTCCAATCCAAGTCCCAGTCCCTGTCCAAGTCCCAGTCCCAGTCCCAGTCCCAGTCCCAGGCCCAATCCTAGTCCCTGTCCCTGTCCTAGTGCGAGTCCCAGTCCCAGTCCCAGTCCCAGTCCCGGTCCCTATTCCTGTCCCAGTCCCAGTCTCAGTCCCAGTCCCGGTCCCTGTCCTAGTCCCAATCCCAGTCCGAGTCCCATTCCTAGTCCTAGACCCAATACCAATCCCAGTCCCAGTCCTAGTCCCAGTCCCAGTCCCAGTCCTAGTCCCAGTCCCATCCCAGTCCCAGTCCCAGTCCCACTCCAAGTCCCATCCCAGTCCCAGTCCCAGTCCCTGTCTCAGTCCCTGTCCAAGTCCCTGTCCCAGTCCCAGTCTCGATCTAAGTCCCAGTCCCAGTCCCTGTCCAAGTCCCAGTCCCAGTCCCAGTCCCAGTCCTAGTCCCAGTCCCATCCCAGTCCCAGTCCCAGTCCCACTCCAAGTCCCATCCCAGTCCCAGTCCCAGTCCCTGTCTAAGTCCCTGTCCAAGTCCCTGTCCCAGTCCCAGTCTCGATCTAAGTCCCAGTCCCAGTCCCTGTCCAAGTCCGAGTCCCACTCCCACTCCCAATCCCAGTCCCAGTCACAGTCCTAGTCCCAGTCCCTGTCCCATCCTTGTCTCCGTCCTAGTCCCAGTCCCAGTTTCGGTCCTACTCCTAGTCTTAGTCCCAGTCCCACTCCGAGTACCAATCCCAGTCCCAGTCCCAGTCCCAGTCCCATTCCGAGTCACAGTCCGAGTCCCAGTCGGAGTACCAGTCCGAGTCCTAGTCCCAGTCCCAGTCCCAGTCGTTGTCCCAGTCCTAGTCCGAGTCCTCGTCCCAGTCCCAGTCCCAGTCCCCGTCCCAGTCCCAGTCCCAGTCCCAGTTCCAGTCCTTTTCCCATCCTAGTCCCAGTCCCAGTCCAAGTCCCATTCCCAGTCCCACTCCCACTCCTAATCCCAATCCCAGTCCTAGTCCCAGTACCAGCCTAAGTCCCAACACCAGTCCAAGTCCTCGTCCCAGTTATAGTCCCAGTCCCAGTCCCAATCCCACTCCCAGTTCCAGTCCCTGTCCCAATCCCTGTCCTAGTCCAAGTCCTAGTCTCAATCCCAGTCCCAGTCTCAGTCCCTGTCCCTGTCTCAGTCCTAGTCCCAATCCCAGTCCCAGTCCCAGTCCCGTTCAGAGTCCCAGTCCCAGTCCAAGTCCCAGTCCCAGTCCCAGTCCCAGTCCCAGTCTACTCCGAGTCCTAGTCCCAGTCTCAAACCCAGTCCCAGTCCCAGTCTCAGTCCCTGTCCCTGTCTCAGTCCTAGTCCCAATCCCAGTCCCAGTCCCAGTCCCGTTCAGAGTCCCAGTCCCAGTCCAAGTCCCAGTCCCAGTCCCAGTCCCAGTCCCAGTCTACTCCGAGTCCTAGTCCCAGTCCCAAACCCAGTCCCAGTCCCAGTCCCAGTTTAAGTCCCAGTCCCAGTCTCAGTCCCAGGTTGAGTCTCAGTCCTAGTCCGAGTCCCAGTCCAAGTCCCAGTACCAATCCCAGTCACAGTCCCAATCCCTGTCCCAATCCCAGTCCCAGTCCCAGTCCCAGTCCCAATCCCAGTCCTAGTCCTAGTCCCACTCCTAGTCAATTCCCAATCCCTGTCCCAGTCCCTATCTCAATCCCATTCCCAGTCCTAGTCCGAGTCCCTGTCCTCCCAGTCCGAGTCCTAGTCCGAGTCTGAGTCCGAGTCCTAGCCCGAGTCATAGTCTGAGTCCACTCTGAGCCCCAGTCCGAGTCCTTGACCGAGTTCAAGTCCGAGTCGGAGTCCGAGTCTGAGTCCGAGTCCGAGTCCCATCCCCAGTCCAAGTCCCAGTCCCTATCCTAGTCCCAGTCCCAGTCCCAGTCCCAGTCTCAGCCCCAGTCCCAGTCTCAGTCTCAATCACAGTCCCAGTCCCAGTCCGAGTCACTATCACAGTCCCTGTCCCAGTCCTAGTTCCTGTCTCAGTCCCCGTCCTAGTCCTAGTCACAGTCCCAGTCCCAGTCCCAGTCCCAGTCCCAGTCCCAATCCCAGTCCCAGTCATAGTGCCAGTGCCAGTGGGAGTGCCAGTGCTAGTGCCAGTGCCAGTGCAAGAACTAGTGCCAGTGCCTGTGTCAGTGCCAGTGCCAGCGCTTGTATCATTACCAGTGCCAGTGTCAGTGCCAGTGCTAGTGCCAGTGTCAATGCGAGTACTAGTGCCAGTGCTAGTGCCAGTTCGAGTCCCAGTCCGAGTCCTAGTCCGAGTCCCAGTCCGAGTCCCAGTTCGAGTCCCGGTCCGAGTCCAAGTCCGAGTCTCAGTCCGAGTCCTAGTCTGAGTCTTAGTCCGAGTCCGGTTCGAGTCCCAGTCCGAGTTCCAGTCCGAGTCCGAGTCCGAGTCTGAGTCCGAGTCCGAGTGTGAGTCCGAGTCCGAGTCCCAATCCCAATCTCAGACCAAGTCCCAGTCCCAATCCCAATCCTTATCCCAGTCCCAGTCCCAGTCGAGGTAGACAAGTTGACATAAGAGAGCGCTAACGAGATGAGTGATGGTTGGCGGAGTGAGAGAGCTGAGCGAAGGAGTGAGAGTGACTGAGCGAAAGTTGAGAGGGACTGGCAAAGGGAGGGAATGCGAGGAACGAGCAGAGCGAAGACAAGGCGGCGAAGTCGCGGAACCAAAGGGGAACAGGATGAGTAGAACTGTTCTGGTTAACTGTGGAGGAAATTAACATCCTCCATATGTACTACATAACGAGAAGAATAGAAATCATAGATAACGGCTTCTTCTGCACTAGTTGGAGGTGCTTGCGGTGATTCCGCTTAATAGGGGATGTCTAAGGACCATTAATGGCTAGTGAGTGATGACTGATGTGGTTTTGACCAAAATTGAACCATTATTGCCCGCTCGGAGTATCCGAGGGGTGAGATGTACCTTGTCGGAGCCATTTATTTTTACATCCCAGTCCTCCCATTCATAGTCCCGGTCCCGGTCCCAGTCCCAGTCCCAGTGTTATTCCCCGTCCTTGTCCCAATCCCAGCCACACTCCCAGTCCTAATCCCAGTCCCAGTCCTAATCCTTGTCCTAATACTAGTCCGAGTCCCATTCCCAGCCCCAGTCCCAATCCCAGTCCCAGTCGCAATCCCAATCCTAGTCTCAGTCCCAGTCCGAGTCCTTGTCCGAATCCCAGTCCCAGTCCCAGTCCCTGTCCCAGTCCCAGTCCTAGTCCCTATCCCATCAAAGTCCTAGTCCTAGTCCCAGTCCTAGTCCCAGTACTAGTCCGAGTCCCAGTCCCCGTCTGAGTCCCAATCCCAGTCACAGTCCCAATCCCAGTCATAGTCCCTGCCCCAGTCCCAGTCTTAGTCCCACTCCCAGTCCCAGTCCCTGTTCCATCCCAGTCCCAGTCCCAGTCCCAGTCCCAGTCCCAGTCCCAATCCCATTCCCAATCCTAGTCATAGTTCACTCCCACTTCCAGTCCCAGTCTGAGTCACAGTCCCAATTCCTGTCCCAGTCCCAATCTCCGTCACAAATCCAGTCCCAGTCCCAGTCCCAGTCGTCCTTATCCCAGCCCCAGTCCCAGTCCCAGTCAGAGGCCCAATCCCAGTCCCAGTCCTAGTCCCAGTCCTATTGCGAGTCCATGTCACAGTCCCAGTCTCTGTCCCAGTCCCAGCCCCTTCCCAGTCCCAGTCCTAGTCCGAGTCCCAATGCCAGTCCCATTCCCAGTCCTAGCCCTAGTCCCAATACCAGTCCGAGTCCCAGTCCCAGTCCCAGTTCTAGTCCCAATCCCATCCCAGTCCCAGTCCCAGTCCCAGTCCCAGTCCCATCCTAGTCCCAGTCCCAGTCCGTGTCCAAGTCCCAGTCTCAGTCCCTGTCCCTGTCCCGATCTCAGTCTTAGTCAAAGTCCCTGTCCAAGTCTGAGTCCTACTCCCCGTCCCAATCCCAGTCCCAGTCAGAGTCCCAGTCCCAGTCCCATCCCAGTCCCAGTCCTAGTCCTACTCCTAGTTCCGTTCCTAGTCCTAGTCCTAGTCCCAATCCCAGTCCTAGTACTAATCCCAGTCCCAGTCCCAGTCCCAGTCCCATTCCGAGTCACAGTCTGAGTCCTTGTCCGAGTACCGGTCCGAGTCCTAGTCCCAGTCCCATTCCCAATCGTTGTCCCAGTCCCAGTCCCAGTCCCAGTCCCCGTTCGAGTCCCAGTCCCAGTCCCAGTCCCAGTCCTTGTCCCATCCTAGTACCAGTCATAGTCCAAGTCCCAGTCTAAGTCCTAGCCTAAGTCCCAATCCTAGTCCAAGTCCTCGTCCCAGTTCTAGTCCAAGTCCCAATCCCATCCCAGTCCAAGTCCCAGTCCCAATCCCTATCCTAGTCCTAGTCCCAGTCTCAGTCTCATTCCAAGTCTCAGTCCCAGTCCCAGTCCTAGTCCCACTCCCAGTCCTAGTCACAGTCCTAGTCCCAGTCATAGTCCCAGTCCCAGTCCCAGTCCCTGTCCCAGCCTAGTCCCAGTCCAAGTCCCAATCCTAATCCTAGTCCCAGTCCCAGCTTAAGTCCCAGTCCCAGTCCGAGTCCCAGGTTGAGTCCCAGTCCCAGTCCCAGTCCCAGTCCCAGTCCAAGTCCCAGTACCAATCCCAATCCCAGGCACAATCCCAATCGCAATCCCAGTCACAGTCCCAGTCCCAGTCCCAGTCCCAGTCCCAATCCCAGACCTAGTCCTAGTCCCAGTCCCAGTCCCAGTCAGTCCCAATCCCTGTCCCAG
>SZWC01004586.1:0-12806 GCA_023375785.1 Penium margaritaceum
ACTCTAGTTGCGCCCTAGTTGCACCCTAGTTGCACCCTAGTTGCGCCCTAGTTGCCCCCTAGTTGCGCACTAGTTGCGCCCTTGTTGCGCCCTTGTTGCACCCTCGTTGCGCCCTCGTTGCGCCCTCATTGTGCCCTCGTTGCCCTCAAGTTGCACCCTAGTTGTGCCCTTGTTACGCCCTAGCTGTGCCCCACTTGTGTCGTAGTTGTGCCCTACTTGCGTCCTACTTGCGCACTACTTGCGCCCTAGTTGCACCCTTGTTGCGCCCTAGTTGCGCCCTTAGTTGCACCCTAGTTACACCCTAGTTGCGCCCTAGTTGCGCCCTAGTTGCGCCCTAGTTGCACCCTAGTTGCGTCCTACTTGTCCCCTATTTGCGCCCTAGTTGCGCCTTAGTTTCGCCATAGTTGCGCCCTAGTTGCGCCCTCGTGGCGCCCTAGTTGCGCCCTAGTCGCGCCCTAGTCGCGCCCTAGTCGCGCCCTAGTCGCGCCCTAGTCGCGCCCTAGTCGCGCCCTAGTCGCGCCCTAGTCGCGCCCTAGTCGCGCCCTAGTCGCGCCCTAGTCGCGCCCTAGTCGCGCCCTAGTCGCGCCCTAGTCGCGCCCTAGTCGCGCCCTAGTCGCGCCCTAGTCGCGCCCTAGTCGCGCCCTAGTCGCGCCCTAGTCGCGCCCTAGTCGCGCCCTAGTCGCGCCCTAGTCGCGCCCTAGTCGCGCCCTAGTCGCGCCCTAGTCGCGCCCTAGTCGCGCCCTAGTCGCGCCCTAGTCGCGCCCTAGTCGCGCCCTAGTCGCGCCCTAGTCGCGCCCTAGTCGCGCCCTAGTCGCGCCCTAGTCGCGCCCTAGTCGCGCCCTAGTCGCGCCCTAGTCGCGCCCTAGTCGCGCCCTAGTCGCGCCCTAGTCGCGCCCTAGTCGCGCCCTAGTCGCGCCCTAGTCGCGCCCTAGTCGCGCCCTAGTCGCGCCCTAGTCGCGCCCTAGTCGCGCCCTAGTCGCGCCCTAGTCGCGCCCTAGTCGCGCCCTAGTCGCGCCCTAGTCGCGCCCTAGTCGCGCCCTAGTCGCGCCCTAGTCGCGCCCTAGTCGCGCCCTAGTCGCGCCCTAGTCGCGCCCTAGTCGCGCCCTAGTCGCGCCCTAGTCGCGCCCTAGTCGCGCCCTAGTCGCGCCCTAGTCGCGCCCTAGTCGCGCCCTAGTCGCGCCCTAGTCGCGCCCTAGTCGCGCCCTAGTCGCGCCCTAGTCGCGCCCTAGTCGCGCCCTAGTCGCGCCCTAGTCGCGCCCTAGTCGCGCCCTAGTCGCGCCCTAGTCGCGCCCTAGTCGCGCCCTAGTCGCGCCCTAGTCGCGCCCTAGTCGCGCCCTAGTCGCGCCCTAGTCGCGCCCTAGTCGCGCCCTAGTCGCGCCCTAGTCGCGCCCTAGTTGCGCCCTAGTTGCGCTCTAGTTGCGCCCTAGTTGCACCCTAGTTGCACCCTAGTTGCGCCCTAGTTGCCCCCTAGTTGCGCACTAGTTGCGCCCTTGTTGCGCCCTTGTTGCACCCTCGTTGCGCCCTCGTTGCGCCCTCGTTGTGCCCTCATAGCCCTCAAGTTGCACCCTAGTTGTGCCCTTGTTACGCCCTAGCTGTGCCCCACTTGTGTCGTAGTTGTGCCCTACTTGCGTTTACTTGCGCACTACTTGCGCCCTAGTTGCACCCTTGTTGCGCCCTAGTTGCGCCCTTAGTTGCACCCTAGTTACACCCTAGTTGCGCCCTAGTTGCGCCCTAGTTGCGCCCTAGTTGCACCCTAGTTGCGCCCTAGTTGCGCCCTTAGTTGCACCCTAGTTACACCCTAGTTGCGCCCTAGTTGCGCCCTAGTTGCGCCCTAGTTGCACCCTAGTTGCACCCTAGTTGAGCCCTAGTTGCGCCCTAGTTGCGCCCTAGTTGCACCCTAGTCGCGCCCTAGTTGCGCCCTAGTCACGCCCTAGTTGCGCCCTAGTTGCGTCCTAGTTGCACTCTAGTTGCACCCTATTTGCGCCCTTATTGCACCCTACTTGCGCCCTACTGGCACCCTTCTTACGCCTAAGGTGTGCCTCAGTTGGGCAATAGCTACACCCTAGTTGTGCCCTAGTTGCACCCTAGTTGCGCCCTAGTTGCGTCCTAGTTGCACTCTAGTTGCACCCTATTTGCGCCCTTATTGCACCCTACTTGCGCCCTACTGGCACCCTTCTTACGCCTAAGTTGTGCCTCAGTTGGGCAATAGCTACACCCTAGTTGTGCCCTAGTTGCACCCTAGTTGCGCCCTACTTGTGCCCTACTTGCACGCTAGTTGCGCCTTAGTTGCACCTTAGTTGCGCCCAACTAGCACACTAGTTGCATCCTAGTTGCGCCCTGGTTGCGCCCTAGCTGTGCCCTAGTTGCACCCTAGTTGCGCCCTTGTTGTGCCCCGGTTGCGCCCTAGTTGCGCCCTAGTTGCGCCCCAGTTGCACCCTAGTTACGCCCTAGTTACGACCTAGTTGCGTCCTAGTTGTGCCCAAGTTGTGCCCTAATTGTACCCTAGTTGCACCATTGTTGCACCCTAGTTGCACCCTAGTTGCGCCCTAGTTGCGCCCTAGTCATGACCTAGTTGCACCCTAATTGCGCCCTAGTTACGCTCTAGTTGCACCCTATTTGCACCCTTATTGCACCCTACTTGCGCCCTATTGGAACCCTTATTGCGCCCTAGTTGTGCCTTAGTTGGGCACTAGCTACGCCCTAGTTGTGTCCTAGTTGCGCTCTAGTTGCGTCCTACTTGTGCCCTACTTGCACGCTAGTGGTGCCTTAGTAGCGCCTTAGTTGTGCCCAACTTGCGCACTTGTTGCACCCTAGTTACGCCCTAGTTGCGCCCTAGTTGTGCCATACTTCAGCTCTCGTTGCTCCCTAGTTGTACCCTACTTGCGCCCTAGTTGCGCCCTACTTGCGCCCTAGTTGCGGCCTAGTTGCGCTCTAGTTGCGCCCTACTTGCGCCCTAATTGCGCCTTAGTTGCGCCCTACTTGCGCCCAACTTGCACACTAGTTGCACCCTAGTTGCGCCCTAGTTGCGCCCTAGTTGCGCCCTAGTTACACCCTAGTTGTGCCCTACTCGCGCCCTTCTTGCACCCTACATGTGCCCTAGTTGCGCCCTAGTTGCGCCCTACTTGTGCCTTAGGTGCGTCCTGGTTATGCCCTAGTTGCACCCTAGTTGCGCCCTTCTTGCGCCCTTATTACACCAAACTTACACCCTACCGGCCCCCTACTTGCGTCCTAGTTGCGCCTCAGTTGGGCACTAGCTACGCCCTAGTTGTGCCCTAGTTGTGCCCTAGCTGCGTCTTATTTGTACCCTACTTGAGTCCGAGTTGCACCCTAGTTACGCCATACTTGCACCCTAGTTACGCCCTAGTTGCACCATAAATGTGCGCCCTTGTTGCGCAGAAGTTACACCCTACTTGCGCCCTACTTGCACCCTACTTGCACCCTAGTTGCGCCTCAGTTGGGCATTAGCTACGCCCTAGTTGTACCCTAGTTGTGCCCTAGTTGCGTCCTACTTGTCCCCTATTTGCACCCTAGTTGTGCCTTAGTTTCGCCATAGTTGCGCCCTAGTTGTGCCCTAGGTACGCCCTAGTTGCGCCCTAGTTGCGCCCTAGTTGTGCCCTAGTTGCACCCTAATTGCGCCCAAGTTGCGCCCTACTTGCGCCCTAGTTGCCCCCAGTTGCGCCCTTATTTCGCCCTAGTTGCGTCCTAGTTGCGCCCTAGTTGCGCCCTAGTTGCGCTCAAGTCGCGCCCTAGTCGCGCCCTAGTCGCGCTCTAGTCGTGCCATAGTCGCACCCTAGTTGCGGCCTAGTTGCGTCCTAGTTGCATCCTAGTTGCGCACTAGTTGCGCCCTAGTTGCGCCCTTGTTGCGCCCTCGTTGCGCCCTCGTTGCGCCCTCGTTGCGCCCTAGTTGCGCCATAGTTGCGCCCTAGTTGCGTCCTAGTTGCACCCTAGTTACGTCCTAGTTTCACCCTAACTACGCCCTGGTTGCGCCCTAGTTGTGCCCTATTTGCGCCCAAGTAGCGCCCTAGTCGCGACCTAGTTGCGCCCTAATTACGCCGTAGTTGCGCTCAAGTTGCACCCTAGTCGCGACCTAGTTGCGCCCTAGTTGTGCCTTAGTTAGGCACTAGATACGCCCTAGTTGTGCCATATTTGCGCCCTAGCTGCGTCCTACTTGTGCCCTACTTGCGCTCTAGTTGCGCCTTAGTTGCGCCTTAGTTGCGCCCAACTTACACACTAGTTGCACCCGGGTTGCGCCCTTGTTGCGCCCAAGTTGCACAATAGTTGCACCCTAGTTGCGCCCTAGTTGCGACCTAGTTGCATCCTAGTTGTGCCCTAGTTGTGCCCTAGTTGCGCCCAAGGTGCACCCTAGATGCGTCATAGTTACACCCTAGTTGGGCCCTACTTGCACCCTAGTTGCGTCCTAGTTGCGCCCTTGTTGCACCCTCGTCGCGCCCTAGTAGCGCCCTCGTTGCGGCTTTGTTGCGCCCTAGTTGCACCCTAGTTGCGCCCTAGTTGCGCCCTAGTTGCGCCCTACTTGCGTCCAAGTTGCGCCCTAGTTATGCCCTAGTTGCGCTCTAGTTGCACCCTAGTTGCGCCCTACTTGCGCACTAGTTGCGCCCTAGTTGCGCCTTAGTTGTACCCTAGTTGCACCCTTCTTGCGCCCTAATTGCGCCCTAGTTGCGCCCTAGTTGTGCCCTACTTGCGACCTAGTCGCGTCCTAGTTGCACCCTAGTTGCACCATAATTGCGCCCTTCTTGCACCCTTATTGCACCCTGCTTACGCCTTACTGGCGCCCTACTTGCGCCCTTGTTGCGCCTTAGTTGGGCACTAGCTACGCCCTAGTTGTGCCCTAGTTGCGCCCTTGTTGCGTCTTACTTGCGCCCTACTTGCGCCCTAGATGCGCCCTAGTCGCGCCCTAGTTGCGCCCTAGTTGCACCCTAGTTGCGGCCTAGTTGCGCCCTAGTTGCTCCCTAGTTGCGCCCTAGTTGCGCCCTAGTTGCGTCCTGGTTGCACCCTGGTTGCACACTAGTTGCGTCCTAGTTGCGCCCTAGTTGCGCCCTAGTTGCGCCCTAGTTGCGACCTAGTTGTGTCCTAGTTGTGCCCTAGTTGCGCCCTAGTTGCACCCTAGTTGCACCCTAATTGTGCCGTAGTTGCGCCCTAGTTGCGCCCTAGTTTCACCATAATTTCGCCCTAGTTGCGCCCTAGTTGCAAACTAGTTGCACCCTAGTTGCGTCCTAGTTGCGCCCTAGTTGCGCCCTAGTTCCGTCCTAGTTGCGCCCTAGTTGCGCCCTAGTTGCGCCCTAGTTGTCCACTAGTTGCACCCTACTTGCGTCCTACTTGCGCCCTACTTGCACCCTAGTTGCGCCTCAGTTGGGTACTAGCTACGCCCTAGTTGTACCCTAGTTGCGCCCTAGTTGCGTCTTGTTTGTGCCCTACTTGCGCCCTAGTTGCGCCTTAGTTGCGCCCTAGATGCGCCCTAGTTGCGCCTTTGTTGTGCCATAGATGCGGCCTAGTTGCGCCCTAGTTGCGCCCTAGCTGCGCCCTAGTTGCACCCTAGTTGCGCCCTAGTTGCGCCCTAGTTGCGCCCTAGTTGCGCCCTAGTTACACCCTAGTTGCGCCCTATTCGCGCCCTAGTTGTGCCCTAGTTGCGCCCTCGCTGCACCCTAGTTGCACCCTTGTTGCACCCTATTTGCGCCCTTATCGCACCCTACTAGCACCCTACTGGCGCCCAATTTTCGCCCTAGTTTTGCTTTAGTTGGACACTAGCTACACCCTAGTTGTTCCCTAGTTGCGCGCTTGTTGCGTCCTACTTGTGCCCTACTTGCGCGCTAGTTACGCCTTAGTAGCGCCTTAGTTGCGCCCAACTTGCACACTAGTTGCACCCTAGTTGCGCCCTAGTTGCGTCCTAGTTGTGCCATGCTTTCGCTCTAGTTTCACCCTAGTAGCACCCTACTTGCGTCCTAGTTGCGCCCTAGTTGCGCCCTAGTTGCGCCCCAGTTACGCTCTAGTTGCGCCATACTTGCGCCCTAATTGCGCCTTAGTTGCGCCATACTTGCGCCCAACTTACACACAAGTTGCATCCTAGTTGCGCCCTAGTTGCACCCTAGTTGCGCCCTAGTTGCGCCCTAGTTGCGCCCTACTTGCGCCTTACTTGCTCCCTACTTGCGCCCTACTTGCGCCCCAGTGGCGCCCTAGTTGCGCCCTTCTTGCGCCCTTATTGCACAAAACGTACACCCTTCTGGCGCCCTACTTGCGCCCTAGTTGCGCCCCAGTTGGACACTAGCTACGCCCTAGTTGCCCCAGTTGTGCCCTAATTGTGCCCTAGTTGCGCCCTAGTTACGCCTTAAGTGCGCCCTAGTTGCGCCCTAGTTGCGACCAAGTCGCGCCCTAGTCGCGCCCTAGTCGCGTCCTAGTCGCGGCCTAGTCGCGTCCTAGTTGCGCCTTAGTTGCGCCCTAGTTGTACCCTAGTTGCACCCTAGTTGCGCCATAGTTGCGCCCTAGTTGTGCCCTAGTTGTGTCCTAGTTGCGCCTTACATGCACCCTAGTTGCGCCCTAGTTGTGCCCTAGATGTGCCATAGTTTCGCCCTAGTTGCGCCCTATTTGCACCCTAGTTGCGCCCTAGTTGCGCCCTAGTTACGCCCTAGTTGCGCCCTAGTTGCGCCCTAGTTGCGCCCTACTTTCGCCCTACTCTCGCCCTAGTTGCGCCTCAGTTGGGCACTAGATACGCCCTAGTTGTACCCTAGTTGCCCCCTAGCTGCATCCTACTAGTGTCCTACTTGCGCCCTAGTTGGGCCTTACTTGCGCCTTAGTTGCGCCTTAGTTGCGCCTTAGTTGCACCCTAGTTGCGCCCAAGTTGCGCTCTAGTTGCGCCCTAGTTGCACCCTAGTTGCACCCTAGTTGCGCCCTAGTTGCGCCCTAGTTGCGCAATAGTTGCGCCCTTGTTGCGACCTTGTTGCGTCCTCGTTGCGCCCTCGTTGCGCCCTCGTTGCGCCCTCATTGCGCTCAAGTTGCGCCCTAGTTGCACCTTTGTTACGCCCTAGTTGTGCCCCACTTGTGTCGTTGTTGCGTCCTACTTGCGCCCTACTTGCGCCCTACTTGCGCCCTAGTTGCACCCTTGTTGCGCCGTAGTTGCACCCTAGTTGCACCCTAGTTACACCCTCGTTGCGCCCTAGTTGTGCCCTAGTTGCGCCCTAGTTGCGCCCTAGTTGCGCCCTAGTTGCACCCCAGTTGCACCCTAGTTGTGCCCTAGTTGCGCCCTAGTTGCACCATAGTCGCGCCCTAGTTGCGCCCTAGTCACGCTCTAGTTGCGCCCTAGTTGCGCCCTAGTTGCGCTCTAGTTGCACCCTATTTGCGCCCTTATTGCACCATACTTGCACCCTACAGGCACCCTTCTTGCGCCTAGTTGTGCTATAGTTGGGCACTAGCTACACCCTAGTTGTGCCCTAGTTGCACCCTAGTTGCGTCCTATTTGTGCCCTACTTGCACGCTAGTTGCGCCTTAGTTGCACCTTAGTTGCGCCCAACTTGCACACTAGGTGCACCCTAGTTGCGCCCTGGTTGCGCCCTAGTTGTGCCCTAGTTGCACCCTAGTTCCACCCACGTTGTGCCCCGGTTGCGCCCTAGTTGCGCCCTAGTTGCACACTAGTTGCGCCCTAGTTGCGACCAAGTTGCGTCCTAGTTGTGCCCAAGTTGTGACCTAGTTGCGCCCTAGTTGCACCATAGTTGCACCCTAGTTAATCCCTAGTTGCGCCCTAGTTGTGCCCTAGTTGCACCCTAGTTGCGCCCTCGTTGCGGCCTCTTTGCGCCCTAGTTGCGCCCTCGTTGCGCCCTTGTTGCGCCCTAGTTGCGCCATAGTTGCGCTTTAGTTGCGCCCTAGTTGCGTCCTAGTTGCGTCCTAGTTGCGTCCTAGTTGCGCTATAGTTGCGCCCTAGTTGTGCCCTAGTTGCGCCCTTGTTGCGCCCTAGTTGCGCCCTAGTTGCGCACTAGTTGCATCCTAGTTGCGCCCTAGTTGCGCCCTTGTTGCGCCTTAGTTGTGCCCTTGTTGTACCCTACTTGCTTCCTACTTGCGCCCTACTTGCGCCCTACTTACATCCTAGTTGCGTCTTAGTTGTGCCCTAGGTACGCCCTAGTTGTGCCTCAGTTGGGCACTAGCTAAGCCCTAGTTGTACCCTACTTGCGCCCTAGTTGCGTCCTACTTGTGCCCTATTTGCGCCCTAGTTGCGCCTTAGTTGCGCCCTAGTTGCGCCCTAGTTTTGCCCTAGTTGCGTCCTAGTTGCGTCCTAGTTGCGCCCGAGTTGCGTCCTAGTTACGCCCTAGTTACGTCCTAATTGCACCCTAGTTGCGTCCTAGTTGCGCCCTAGTTGCGCCCTAGTTGCGCCAAAGTCGCGCCCTAGTCGCGCCCTAGTCGCGCCCTAGTTGCGCCCTAGTTTTTCACTAGTTGCAACATAGTTACGGCCTAGTTGCACCATAGTTACGCCCTAGTTGTGCCCTAGTTGCGACCTAGTTGCGCCCTAGTTACGCCCTAGTTGTCCCCAGCTGCGCCCTAATTGCTCCGTAGTTGCGCCCTAATTGCTCCGTAGTTGCGCCCTAGTTGCGCCCTAGTTGTGCCCTAGTTGCGCCCTAGTTGCACCCAAGTCGCGCCCTAGTCGCGCCCTAGTCGCGCCCTAGTTGCGCCCTAGTTGCGCCCTAGTTGCGCCCTAGTTGTGCCCTAGTTGCGTCCTAGTTGCACCCTAGGTGCGCCCTAGTTGCCCCCTAGTTGCGCCCTAGTTGCGCCCGGACGCCCTAGTTGCGCCCTACTTGCGCCCTTCTTGCACCCTAGTTACACCCTAGTTACGCATTAGTTGCGCCCTAGTTGCGTCCTAGTTGCGCCACAGTTGCGTCCTAATTGCGCCCTACTTGTGCCCTACTGGCGCCTACTTGCACCCTAGTTGCGCCTCAGCTGGGCACCAGCTACGTCCTAGTTTTCCCCTATTTGTGCCCTTAGTTGCGTCTTACTTACGCCCTAGTTGCGCCTTAGTTGCGCCCTAGTTGCGCCCAACTTGCAGACTAGTTGCACCCTAGTTGCGCCCTAGTTGTGCCCTAGTTGCGCCCTAGTTGCACCTTAGTTGCACCCTAGTTGCGCCCTAGTTGCGGCCTCTATGCGCCGTCGTTGCGCCATAGTTGCACCCTAGTTGTGCCTTAGCTTCGCCCTAGTTGCCCCCAGTTGCGCCCTAATTGCGCCCTAGTTACGCCCTAGTTGTGCCCTAGTTGCGCTATAGTTGCGCCCTACTTGCGCCCTACTTACGCCCTAGTTGCACCCTTGTTGCGCCCTAGTTGCCCCCAAGTTTCGCCATAGTTACGCCCTAGTTGTGCCCTAGTTGCGCCTTAGTTGCACCCCGGCTGCACCCCGGTTGCGCCCTAGTTGCGCCCTAGTTGCACCCTAGTTGTGCCCTAGTTGCACCCTAGTTGCGCCCTAGTTGCGCCCTAGTTGCGCCATAGTTGCGCCCTACTTGCGCCCTACTTACGCCCTAGTTGCACCCTTGTTGCGCCCTAGTTGCCCCCAAGTTTCGCCATAGTTACGCCCTAGTTGTGCCCTAGTTGCGCCCTAGTTGCGCCCTAGTTGCGCCCTAAATGCGCCATAGTTGTGCCCTAGTCGTGCCCTAGTCGCGCCCTAGTCACGCCCTAGTTGCGCCCTAGTTGCGCCCTAGTTGCGCTCTAGTTGCACCCCATTTGCGCCCTTATTGCACCCTACTTGCGCCCTACTGGCACCTTTCTTGCGCCCTAGTTGTGCCTTGGTTGGGCACTAGCTACGCCCTAGTTGTGCCATAGTTACGCCCTAGTTGCGTCCTACTTGCGCCCTACTTGCGCGCTAGTTGCGCCTTAGTTGCGCCCTAGTTGTGCCCTAGTTCCACCCTAGTTGTGCCCTAGTTGCGCCTTAGTTGCACCCCGGCTGCACACCGGTTGCGCCCTAGTTGCGCCCTAGTTGCACCCTAGTTGCGCCCTAGTTGCGCCCTAGTTGCGACCTAGTTGCGTCCTAGTTGTGCCCTAGTTGCGTCCTAGTTGCACCCTAGTTGCACGCTAATTGCATCCTAGTTGTGCCCTAGTTGCGCCCTAGTTGCGCCCTAGTTGCGTCCTCGTTGCACCCTTGTTGCGCCCTAGTCGCACCCTCGTTGCACCCTTGTTGCGCCCTAGTTGCGCCCTTGTTGTGCCCTAGTTGCATCCTAGTTGCGCCCTAGTTGCGTCCTAGTTGCGTCCTAGTTGCGCCCTCGTTGCGCCCTAGTTGTGCTCTAGTTGCACCCTAGTTGCGCCCTAGTTGCACCCTAGTTGCACCCTAGTTGCATCCTAGTTGTTCCCTAATTGCGCCCTAGTTGCGCCCTAGTTGCGCCCTTGTTGTGCCTTAGTTGTGCCCTAGTTGCGCCCTAGTTGCGCCCTACTTGCGCCCTAGTTGCGACCTACTTGCACCCTAGTTGCGTCTTAGTTGCGCCCTAGTTGCACCCTAGTTACGCCCTTCTTGAACCCTTATTACACCCTACTTACATCCTACTAGCGTCCTACTTGCACCCTAGTTGCGCCTTAATTGGGCACTAGCAACGCCCTAATTGTACCCTATTTGTGCCCTAGTTGCGTCTTACATGCGCCCTACTTGCGCCCTAGTTGCACCCTACTTGCACTCTAGTTGCGCCCTAGTTGCGCCCTAGTTGCGCCCTAGTTACGCCCTGGTTGCGCACAAGTTGCAACCTACTTGCGCCCTACTTGCACCATACTTGCGCCCTAGTTGCGCCTCAGTTGGGCACTAGCCACGCCCTAGTTGTACCCTAGTTGCGCCCTAGTTGCGTCCTACTTGTGCCCTATTTGCGCCCTAGTTGCGCCTTAGTTGCGCCCTAGTTGCGCCCTAGTTGCGCCCTAAATGCGTCCAAGTTGCGCCCTAGTTGCGCCCTAGTTGCGCCCTAGTTGCACCCTAGTTGCGCCCTAGTTGCGCCCTAGTTGCGCACTAGTTGCACCCTAGTTGCACCCAGTTGCGCCCTAATTGCGGCCTAGTTGCATCCTAGTTGCACCCTAGTTGCGCCCTAGCTGCGCCCAAGTCGCGCCCTAGTCGCGCCCTAGTCGCGCCCTAGTTCCGCCCTAGTTGCGAACTAGTTGCACCCTAGTTGCGCCCTAGTTGCGCCCTAGTTGCGCCCTAGTTGTGCCCTATATGCGCCCTAGTTGCGCCATACTTGAAGTCCTAGTTGCCCCCAGTTGCACCCTAATTGCGCCCTAGTTGCGCCCTAGTTGCACCTTAGTTCCGCCGTAGTGGCACCCAAATCGCGCCCTAGTCGCGCTCTAGTCGTGCCCTAGTTGCGCCCTAGTTGTGCACTAGTTGCACCCTAGTTGCGCCATAGTTGCGCCCTAGTTGCACCCTAGTTGTGCCCTAGTTGCGTCCTAGTTGCGCCGTACTTGCACCCTAGTTGCCCCCTAGTTGCGCGCAAGTTGCGCCCGGGTGCCCTAGTTGCGCCATAGTTGCGCCCTACTTGCACCTTAATTGCAGCCTAGTTACGCACTAGTTGCGCCCTAGTTGCGTCCTAGTTGTGCCCTAGTTGCGCCCTTGTTGCACCCTACTTGCGCCCTACTGGCGCCTACTTGCGCCCTAGTTACGCCTCAGTTGGGCACTAGCTACGCCCTAGTTGTCCCCTAGTTGCACCCTTAGTTGCATCCTACTTGCGCCCTAGTTGCGCCTTAGTTGCGCCCTAGTTGCGCCCAACTTGCACACTAGTTTCACCCTAGTTGCGTCCTAGTTGCGCCCTAGTTGCGGCCCAGTTACGCCCTAGCTGCACCCCAGTTACGCCCTAGTTGTGCCCTCGTTGCGCCCTCGTTGCGCCCCAGTTGCGCCCCAGTTGCACCCAACTTGCGCCCTAGTTACCCCCAGTTGCGCCATAATTGCGCCCTAGTTGCGCCCTAGTAGCGCCCTAGTTGCGCTCTAGTTGCGCCCTAGTTGTGTCCTAGTTGCACCCTAGTTGTGCCGTAGTTGCGCCCTAGTTGTACCCTAGTTGCGGCCTAGTTGCGCCCAGTTGCGCCCTAGTTGCGCCCTTGTTGCGCCTTAGTTGTGTCCTGGTTGCGCCCTACTTGCACCCTACTTGCGCCCTAGTTGCGCCCTACTTGCACCCTAGTTGCGTCTTAGTTGCACACTAGTTGCACCCTAGTTGCGCCCTTGTTGCGCCCTAGTTGCACCCTACTTACACCCTACTGGCGCCCTACTTGCACCCTAGTTGCGCCTCGGTTGGGCACTAGCTACGCCCTAATTGTGCCCTAGTTACGTCCTAGTTGCGTCTTACTTGCGCCCTACTTGCGCCCTGGTTGCACCCTAGTTGCGCCCTACTTGCACCCTAGTTCCGCCCTAGTTGTGCCCTAGTTGTGCCCTAGTTGCACCCTAGTTGCGCCCTGGTTGCGCACAAGTTGCAGCCTACTTACGCCCTACTTGCACCCTACTTGCGCCCTAGTTGTGCCTCAGTTGGGGACTAGCTACGCCCTAGTTGTATCCTAGTTGCGCCCTAGTTGCGTCCTACTTGTGCCCTATTTGTGCCATAGTTGTGCCTTAGTTGCGCCATAGTTGCGCCCTAGTTGAGCCCTAGTTGCGCCCTAGTTGCGCCCTAGTTGCGCCCTAGTTGCGCCCTAGTTGCGCCCTAGTTGCACCCTAGTTGCGCCATAGTTGCGCCCTAGTTGCCCCCAGTTACGCCATAATTGCGCCCTAGTTGCGCCCTAGTTGCGCCCTAGTTGCGCCTTAGTTGCGCCCTAGTTGCGCCCTAGTTGCGCCCAAGTCACGCCCGAGTCGCGCCCTAGTTGCGCCCTAGTTGTGCC
>SZWC01004586.1:22534-34115 GCA_023375785.1 Penium margaritaceum
GCAAATCAACACCATGTCGCAAATCAGCCCCCTGTCGCAAATCAACACCCTGTCGCAAATCAACAGCCTCTCGCAAATCAACACCCTATCGCAAATCGACACTTTGTCGCAAATCAATACATTGTTGCAAATCAACACCCTGTCGCAAATCCACACCCTGTTGCAAATCAACACCCTGTCGCAAATCAACACCTTGTCACAGATCATCACCCTGTCGCAAATCAATACCTTTCGCAAATCAACACCTTGTCGCAAATCAACACCCTGTAGAAAACTGACACCCTTTCGCAATTCAACACCCAGTCGCAAATCAACACTCTGTTGCAAATCAACACCCTGTCGCAAATCAATACCCCGTCGTAAATCCAGACCCTATTGCAAATCAACACCGTGTCGCAACTCAGCACCATGTCGCAAATCAACATCCTGTCGCAAATCAACACCCTGTCGCAAAGCAACACCCTGTCGCAAATCAACACCTTGTCGCAAATCAACACCCTGTCGCAAATCAGCACCCTGTCACAAATCAACTCCCTATCGCAAATGAACACCCTGTCGCAAATCAACACCCTATCGTAATCTATCACCCTGTTGCAAATAAAAAACCCGTCGCAAATGAACACCCTATCGCTAATGAACACCCTGTCGCAAATCAACACCCTGTCGCAAGTCAACACCTAGTCACAAGTCGGCACCATGTCGCAAATCAACACCATGTCGCAAATCAACACTCTGTCGTAAATCAACACCCAGTCGCAAATCAACACCCTATCGCAAATCAGCCGTCTGTTCCAAATCAACACCCTGTCGCAAATGAACACCTTGTCGCAAACGAACACCCTGTCGCAAACGAACACCCTGTCGCAAATCAATACACTGTCGCAAATTTACATCTGTCACAAATCAACACCTTGTTGCAAATCAAGACCTTGTCGTAAATCAACACCTTGTTGCAAATCAGCACCCTATCGCAAATCAACACTCTGTCGCAAATTAACACTCTATCGCAAATCAACACCCTGTCGTGAATCAACACCCTGTCGCAAATCAACACCCAGTCGTAAATTAACACCCTGTCACAAATCAACAGCCTGTCGCAAATCAACACCCTATCGCAAATCAACACCTTGTCGCAAATCAACACCCTGTCGCAAATCAACACCCTTTCGCAAATCAACACCCTGTCACAAATTAACACCCTGTCACAAATCAACACCCTGTCACAAATCAACACCCTGTCGCAAATCAACACCCTATCGCAAATCAACACCCCATCACAAATCAACACCCTATCGTAAATCAACAATCTGTCGCAAATCAACACCCTGTCGCAAATCAACACCTTGTCTCGAATCAACACGTCGCAAATCAACACCCAATCGCAAATCAACACCCTGTTTCTAATCAACACCCTATCACAAATCAACACCCTGTCACAAATCAAGACCCTATCACAAATCAACACCCTGTCACAAATCAACACCCTGTCACAAATCAACACCCCATCGCAAATCAACACCCTGTTGCAAATCAACACCCTGCTCCAAATCAACACCATCTCAGAAATCAACACCCTCTTACAAATCAACACCTTGTTGCAAATCAACACCTTGTCGCAAATGAACACCTTGTATGGACGTGTTTAGCGGCCATGGTCGAGGCAGTAGCACTCCGGGGCTTGTAGACCCAACCGCAAAAGTGTCTTCTAATTGAACAGTCGAAGGAGAGGGTCCCGTGAACACTAGTTGAGCTCCCATGTAGGCGTGACGGGGTTTTGGTGCTGGGCTGCCCAGTCGGCTCTGAGTCCTTTCAGGTGTTGTGGGCATACCGGTGGCTTCAGGAGCAAGTGTGTGGCTTGGCACAAATGGGTNCCAACCGCAAAAGTGTCTTCTAATTCAACAGTCGGAGGAGAGGGTCCCGTGAACACTAGTTGAGCTCCCATGTAGGCGTGACGGGGTTTTGGTGCTGGGCTGCCAAGTCGGCTCTGAGTTCTTTCAGGTGTTGTGGGCATACCAGTGGCTTCAGGAGCAAGTGTGTGGCTTGGCACAAATGGGTTGGATGGAGGAGGTGCAGGCAGCGATGACACTCCTCCGCTTTTGTGTGGTGCTGCAAGTAGACTTCTAGGTGCGTGCACTGCAACCCGAGGCACATTGGCTTGCGGTGCTGCACCAATTTGACATGGAGGTGTGGGAGGTAGTGCTCCAGCTCCTCCGGGTTGTCAGGCACCTGCAGAGGGATCGACGAGCTTCGACCTACAGATGCCAGCGCGTCAACGGGTCCAGCTCCCATTCGCCTTTGGAGGGGTGGGGCTGCTGGGTGCCAGGGACTTGGCCCCTCTGGCCTACGCTTGCACGACGGGATCTGTGCTTCAGGCCCTTTCTATGGAGTTTGGCCCCTTCCTCCCTACGGACCGTGGGCTTCACTTCCTTTCTCCAATGTGGGCTGAGGCGGTGTCGGCATTGCCCAGGCTGGTGCGCAAGGCATTGCCTTTAGTGGCATTTCATACTCAGATGTGGCTCAAGTTGTCGGCGCCCCACCTTGTTCTCGCCAACATGGATAGTTTGGACCCAGCGGCTGTCACCCGACGGCAGCGTTAGGGTGGCGCGACACAACACGTCCACCATTCCATTTACGAGGAGCTTGCCGACATATGCAGGGTGCACCGGCTGCCAGCGTAGGTGGAACATGAGGGGATCCTGCCGTTGCCGGGGGGCGTGGGGGAGCTATGGTCTGACCTGTCATCGGAGGATCGGAAGACTGGCACATTTTGTGTGCTCGACGTCACAACAGTGGACGTGCACCGAGCGAGGGCCGCAGAACTTGAAAAACGAAGGAGGCGGCCGAGGCGGCGAAGTGCGCCAAGTATGGCGAGACTCCACACTGTGGGTACTTTATGCGCCCCCTGGCGTGGGAAACTCTGGGCGGCATGGGGGGATTGGTCTTGAGTCTTCCTCGCTCGGCTGGCTAGGATTTGCCCGGCTCAGGGCCCACGCCGCTGCTCAGCCGAGGCGCAAGAGAGCTGGGCCTAGCGGGCGGTAGCTATGTTGGCGCAGAAGGTGTCCACAGTGGGCATCTGCAGCCAGTGTGCGGTCATGCGGCTCTTCAGCATTTCGCACGGGGAGGCTCGGGAGTTACGTCCGCAACAAGGGCGCAACTAGGGCGCAACTAGGACGCAAGTAGGGCGCAAGTAGGCTGCAACTAGGGCGAAACTAGGGCTTAACTAGGGTGCAAGTAGGGCACAAATAGGGTTCAAGTAGGGCGCAACTATAACGCAACTTGGGCGCAACTAGGACGCAAGTAGGGCACAAGTGGGGCGCAACTAGGGCGCAACTAGGGCACAACTAGGGCGCAAGTAGGGCGCAAGTAGGCCGCAACTAGGATGTAACTAGGGCGCAACTAGGGCATAACTAGCGCGCAACTAGGGCGTAGCTACTGCCGAACTGAGACGCAACCAGGACGCAACTTGGGCGCAACTGGGGCTCAAGTAGGGCGCAACTAGGGCACAAGTAGCGCTAAAGTAGGGCACAATTAGGCACAACTAGGGTGCAACTAGGGCACAACTAGGGTGTAGCTAGTGCCCAGCTGCGACGCAACTAGGGCGCAACTAGGGCGCAAGTAGGGCACAACTAGGGCGCAAGTAGGGCGCAACTAGGGAGCAGTAGGGCGCAAGTAGGACGCAAGTAGGACGTAACGAAGGCATAACTAGGACGCAACTAGGACGCAAGTAGGGCGCAAGTAGGGCACAAGTAGGGCGCAAGTAGGGCACAACTAGGACGCAACCAGGGCGCAAGTATTGCGCAAGTAGGACGCAAGTATGGTGCAACTATGGCGCAACTATGACACAACTAGGGTGCAAGCAGGGCGCAACTAGGGCGCAACTAGGGTGCAACTAGGGCACAAGTAGGGCGCAACTATGGTGCAACTGGGGCACAACAAGGATGCAACTAGGGTACAAATAGAGCGCAGCTACTGCCCAATTGAGGCGCAACTTGGACGTAACTAGGGCGCAAATCCGGTGCAACTAGGGTGCAAGTAGGGCGCAAGTAGGACGCGAGTAGGGCGCAAGTAGGGCACAAGTAGGACGGAAGTAGGGCGCAACCAGGGTACAACTAGGGCGCAACTGGGGCGTAGCTAGTGCCCAATTGAGGCACAACTAGGGCGCGCAAGTAGGGCGCTAGTAGGGCGTAAGTAGGGTGCAATGAGGGTGCAAGAAAAGCGCAACTAGGGCGCAACTAGTGCGCAAGTAGGACGCAACTAGGACGCAAGTAGGGCGCAACTAGGGCACAAGTAGGGCGCAAGTAGGGCGTAAATAGGGCACAACTAGGGCACAACTAAGGCGCAACTAGGGCACCACTAGGGCGCAAGTAGGCCGCAACTAGGGCACAACTAGGCCACAACTAGGGCGCAACTAGGGCGCAACTAGGGCGCAACTAGGGTGCAACTAGGGTGCAACTAGGGTGCAACTAGGGCGTAACTAGGGCGCAAGTAGGGCGCAACTAGGGTGCAACTGGGGCACAACAAGGATGCAACTAGGGTACAACTAGAGCGTAGCTACTGGCCAATTGAGGCGCAACTCGGACGTAACTAGGGCGCAAGTCCGGTGCAACTAGGGTGCAAGTAGGGCGCAAGTAGGGCACAAGTATGGCGCAAGTAGGGCACAAGTAGGGCGGAAGTAGGGCGCAATCAGGGTACAACTAGGGTGCAACGAGGGCGTAGCTAGTGCCAAATTGAGGGACAACTAGGGCGCAAGTAGGGTAGAAGTAGGACGCAAATAGGGCGCAAGTAGGGCGCAACTATGGCGCAAGTAGGGCGCAAATAGGGTGCAACTAGGGCACAATTAGGACGCAACTAGAGTGCAAGTAGGACGCAAGTAGGACACAAGTAGGACGCAAGTAGAGCGCATGTAGGGCGCAAGACTATTTTGCTCTCGACTCTTGACACTACGTGCTGGGTTGAGGGTCGGCGTGTCGACCTCGACTTGGTGTTGAGGTCCCCCAACGCATCCCCCCCCCCCCCCCCCCCCCCCCCCCCCCCCCCCCCCCCCCCCCCCCGCCAATACTTAGCAAATTCTTCTGTCGCGCTTTCTTCTGCAGCGGACTTCAAAGCCCAATTTTTTTATGTTCCTGAGGCCGTGTGAACTGCAAACGGTTTGTCGGCAACCTGTCATCCCCTCCCTTTTTTCTTTTCTTCTGTCAACCGCTAAATGGTGGACGCTTGACCGTAGAGGATGGACGGTAGATGATGGACGATAGAGGCTGGACTGCTGACCTTGGACAGTAGACGCGCTAGACGCTGGACAGTAGACGCGCTAGACGCTGGACAGTAGACGCGCTAGACGCTAGACAGCAGGCGCGCTAGACGCTGGACAGTGGATACGAAGACAGTTGACAGTAGACGCGGTGACGGTGGACAAAAGACGGTGGACAAAAGGTGCTGAACACGAGCGGCAGTATTTTATCTGTCACATGTGGCGGCAGGGAGCCTGTCGTGACCTGTCCTTTTTTTTTTCGGGGTTGGGGACTGGCACCGAAGCAAGATAGGCTATGGACGTGGGAAAAAGTGCAATCAACAGATTAAAGACTGTGATGCTGTAAGTTACCTGATGACTGAATGGAAACGAAAGCTGTGGGTGGATTTGAATCAGGAACATGAAACGTGACATGAATGCCAAGTTTCGGGTCAACTAGGTCGCAACTAGGGCGCAAGTAGGGCACAAGTAGGACACAACTAGGGCGCAACTAGGGTACAACTAGGGCGTAGCTAGTGCCCACCTGAGGCGCAACCAGGGCGCAAGTAGGGTGCAAGTAGGGCGCAAGTAGGATGCAACTTGTGCGCAACTACGGCGCAACTAGGGCGGAACTAGGGCGCAACTAGGGCACAACTAGGGCACAACTAGGGTGCAAGTAGGATGCAACTAGGGTGCAACTAGGGCACAAGTAGGGCGCAAGTAAGACGCAACCAGGGCGCAACTAGGGCACAACTAGGACGTAGCTAGTGCCCAACTGAGCTCCAACGAGGGAGCAAGTAGGGCGCACGTACGGCGTAAGTAGGGTGCAATGAGGGTGCAAGAAGGACGCAACTAGGGCGCAACTAGGGCGCAACTAGGATGCAACTAGGGCGCAAGTAGGGCGCAAGTAGGGCGCAAGTAGGGCGCAAGTAGGGCGTAAGTAGGGCACAACTAGGGCACAACTAAGTCGCAACTAGGGCACCACTAGGGCGCAAGTAGGCCGCAACTAGGGCGCAACTAGGGCACAACAAGGGCGCAACTAGGGCGCAACTAGGGCGCAACTAGGGCGCAACTAGGGTGCAACTAGGGCGCAACTAGGGCGTAACTAGGGCGCAACTAGGGCGCAACTAGGGCGTAACTAGGGCGCAACTAGGGCGGAACTAGGGCGCAACTAGGGCGCAACTAGGGCACAACTAGGGCGCAATGAGTGCGTAACGAGGGTGCAACGAGGGCACAACGAGGGCGCAACTAGGGTGCAACTAGGGCGCAACTAGGACGCAACTAGGGTGCAACCAGGGCACAACTAGGGTGCAAGTAGTTTGCAAGTTGGGTGCAACTAGGGCGCAACTTAGGCGCAACTTGGGCGCAAGTAGGGTGCAACTAGAGCGCAACTAGGGCGCAACTAGGGCGCAAGTAGGGTGCAACCAGGGTGCAACTAGAGCGTAACTAGGGCACAACTAGGGCGCAAGTAGGACACAACTAGGGTGTAACTAGTGCCCAAGTTCGGTGCAACTATGGCGCAACTAAGGCGCAACTAGCGCGCAAGTAGGGCGCAAGTAGGACACAACTAGGGCGCAACTAGGGCACAACTAGGGCGTAGCTAGTGCCCAACTAAGGCACAACTAGGGTGCAAGTAGGGTGCCAGTAAGGCACAAGTAGGATGCAATAAGGGTGCAAGTAGGGTGCAACTAGGACGCAACTAGGACGCAACTATGGCGCAACTAGGGCGCGACTAGGGTGCAACCACGGCAAAACTAGGGCACAACTAGGACGTAACTAGGGCGCAAGTAGGGCGTAACTAGGGCGCAACTAGGGCGCAACAAGGGCGCAACTAGGGCGCAACTAGGGCGCAACTGGGGCGCAAGTAGGGTACAACTAGGGCGCAACTAGGGCGCAACTAGGGCGCAATTAGGGTGCAACTAGGGTGTAAGTAGGACGCAAGTAGGGCACAAGTAGGACGCAACTACGGTGCAACTGGGGTACAACTAAGGCGCAACTAGGGCGCAACTAGGGCGCAAGGAGGGCGCAACGAGGGCGCAACAAGGGCACAACAAGGGCGTAACTAGGGCGCAACTAGGGCGCAACTAGGGCCCCACTAGGGCGCCACTAGGCTGCAACTAGGACGCAACTAGGGCGCAACTAGGGCGCAACTAGGGCGAACCTAAGGCGCAACTAGGGTGCAACAAAGGCGCAACTAGGGCGCAAGTAGGGCACAAGTAGGACGCAACTAGGGCGTAACTAGGGTACAACTAGGGCTTAGCTAGTGCCCAACTGAGGCGCAACTAGGGCGAAGGTAGGGCGCCAATAGGGCGTAAGTATGGTGCAATAAGGGCGCAAGAAGGGCGCAACTATGGGCGCAACTAGGACGCATCTAAGGCTCAAGTAGAGAAAACTAGGGCGCAACTAGGGCGCAAGTAGGAAGCAGGTAGGGCGTAACTAGGGCACAACTAAGGTGTAACTAGGGCGCAACTAGGGTGCAAGCAGGGTGCAACTAGGGCGCAACTAGGGCGTAACCAGGGCGCATCTAGGGCACAATTAGGGCGCAACTAGGGCGCAGCTGCGACGCAACTAGGGCGCAACGAGGGCACAACGAGGGCGCAACTAGGGCGCAACTAACTAGGGCGCAACTAGGGTGCAACTAAAACGCAACTAGGGCGTAACTAGGGCGCAACTAGGGTGTAACTAGTGTGCAAATTGGGCGCAACTAATGCGTAACTAAGGCGCAACCAGGGTGCAAGTAGGACGCAACTATGGCGCATCTAGGGGACAACTAGGGCGTAGCTAGTGCCCAACTGAGGTTCAACTAGGGCGCAAGTAGGTGCCAGAAGGGCACAAGAAGGGCGCAACTAGGGTGCAACAAGGGCGTAACTAGGACGCAACTAGGGCGCAACTAGTGCGTAACTAGGGTGCAACTAGGGTGCAAGTAGGGCGCAACTAGGGCGCAACTAGGGCGCCCAGGCGCAACAAGGGCGCAACAAGGGGGCAACTGAGGCGCAACTAGGGCGCAACTAGGATGCAACTAGGGAACAACTAGGGCGCAACTAGGGCGCAACTAGGGCGCAACTAGGGTGCAACTAGTGCGCAACTAGGACGCAACTAGGGCGCGACTATAGCGCGACTAGGGCGCGACTTGGGCGCAACTAGGGCGCAACTAGGGAGCAACTAGGGCGCAACTAGGGCGCAACTAGGGCGCAATCAGGGCCCAACTGGGGACAACTAGGGCGTCAACTACGGTGCAACTAGGGCGCAACTAGGACACAACTAGGGCACAACTAGGGCACAGTTAGGGCGCGACTTGGGCACGACTTGGGCGCAACTAGGGCGCAACTAGGGCGCAACTAGGGCGCAACTATGGCGCAACTAGGGCACAATTATGGCGTAACTGGGGGCAACTAGGGTGCAACTAGGGCGCAACTAGGGCGCAACTAGGGCGCAACTAGGGCGCACCTAGGGCGCAACTAGGGTGCAACTAAGGCACAACTATGGCACAAATAGGGCACAAGTAGGACGAAACTAGGGCGCAACTAGGGTACAACTAGGGCGTAGCTAGTCCCCAACTGAGGCACAACTAGGGCGCAAGTAGGGTGCAAGTAGGGCGCAAGTAGGTTGCAACTTGTGCGTAACCAGGGCGCAACTAGGGCACAACTAGGGCGCAACTAGGGCGCAACTAGGGCGCAACTAGGGTGCAAGTAGGGCGCAACTAGGGTGCAACCAGGACGCAAGTAGGGTGCAAGTAAGACGCAACTAGGGCGTAACTAGGGCACAATTAGGGCGTAGCTAGTGCCCAACTGAGGCGCAACTAGGGCGCAAGTAGGGCGCCAGTAGGGTGTAAATAGGGTGCAACTAGGGCGCAACTAGGGTGCAACTAGGGTGCAACTAGTGCGCAACTAAGACACAACTAGGGTGCAAGTAGGGCGCAACCAGGGCACAACTAAGGTGCAACAAGGGCGCAACTAGGGCGCAACTGGGCGCAACTAGGGCGCAACTAGGGCACAACTAGGGCGCAACTAGGGCGCAACTAGGGTACAATTAGGGCACAACTAGGGCGCAACTAGGGCGCAACTGGGCGCAACTAGGGCGCAACTAGGGCACAACTAGGGCGCAACTAGGGCGCAACTAGGGTACAATTAGGGCACAACTAGGGCGCAACTAGAGCGCAACTAGGGCGCAACTAGGGCGCAACTAGGGCGCAATTAGGGCACAAATGGGGGCAACTCGGGCGCAACTAGGGCGCAACTAGGGCGCAACTAGGGCGCAATGAGGGCGCAACAAGGGCGCAACTAGGGCGCAACTGTGACGCAACTAGGGCGCAACTAGGGCGCAACTAGGACGCAACTAGGACGCAACTAGGGTGCAACTAGTGTGCAAGTTGGGTGCAACTAGGGCGCAACTAAGGTGCAACTAGGGCGCAAGTAGGACGTAACTTAGGGTGCAACTAGGGGACAACTAGGGCATACCTAGTGCCGAACTGAGGCGTAACAAGAAGGGAGCAAGTAGGGTACAACTAGGGCTCAACTAAGACGCAACTAGGGTGCAAGTAGGGCGCAACTAGGGCGCAAGTAGGGCGCAAGTACGGCGCAACTAGGGCACAACTAAGGCGCAACAAGTGCGCAACCATGGCGTAACTAGGGCGCAACTAGGGCGCAACTAGGGTGCAACTAGGGTGTAACTAGGGCGCAACTAGGGTGCAACTAGAGCGCAACTAGGGCGCAACTAGGGCACAACTAGGACGCAACTAGGGCGCAACTAGGGCGCAACTAGGGCACAAAGGTGCAACTAGGACGCAACAAGAGCGCAACGAGGGTGAAACTAGGACGCAACGAGGGCGCAACGAGGGCGCAACTAGGGCGCAACTAGGGCGCAACTAGGGCGTAACTAGGGCGCAACTAGGGCGCAACTAGGACGTAACTAGGACGCAACTAGGGCGCAACTAGGGCGCAACTAGGGCGTAACTAGGGCGCAACTAGGGCGCAACTAGGACGTAACTAGGACGCAACTAGGGCGCAACTAGGGCGCAACTAGGGCGTAACTAGGGCGCAACTAGGGCGCAACTAGGACGTAACTAGGACGCAACTAGGGCGCAACTAGGGCGCAACTAGGGCGTAACTAGGGCGCAACTAGGGCGCAACTAGGACGTAACTAGGACGCAACTAGGGCGCAACTAGGGCGCAACTAGGGCGTAACTAGGGCGCAACTAGGGCGCAACTAGGACGTAACTAGGACGCAACTAGGGCGCAACTAGGGCGCAACTAGGGCGTAACTAGGGCGCAACTAGGGCGCAACTAGGACGTAACTAGGACGCAACTAGGGCGCAACTAGGGCGCAACTAGGGCGTAACTAGGGCGCAACTAGGGCGCAACTAGGACGTAACTAGGACGCAACTAGGGCGCAACTAGGGCGCAACTAGGGCGCAACTAGGGCGCAACTAGGGCGCAACTAGGGCACAACTAGGGCGCAACTAGGGCGCAACTAGGGCGCAACTAGGGTGCAACTAGTGCGCAACTAGGGCGCAACTAGGGCGCGACTAGGGCGCGACTAGGGCGCGACTTGGGCGCAACTAGGGCATAACTGGGGCACAACTAGGGCTCAACTAGGGCGCAACTAGGGTGCAATTAGGGCACAACTGGGAACAACTAGGGTGCAACTAGGGCGCAACTAGGTTGCAACTAGGGCACAACTAGGGCGTAACTAGGGCGCAACTAGGACGCAACTATGGTGCAACTAGTGCGCAACTAGGGCGCAACTAGGGCGCGACTAGGGCGCGACAAGGGCGTGACTTGGACACAACTAGGGCGCAACTAGGGCGCAACTAGGACGCAACTAGGGTGTAATCAGGACGTAACTAGGGCGTAACTAGGGCGCAACTAGGGCGCAACTAGGACGTAACTAGGACGCAACTAGGGCGCAACTAGGGCGCAACTAGGGTGCAACTAAGGCGCAACTAGGGCGCAAATAGGGCACAAGTAGGACGCAACTAGGGCGCAAGTAGGGTACAACTAGGGCGTAGCTAGTGCCCAACTGAGGCACAACTAGGACGCAACTAGGGCGTAAGTAAGACGCAACTAGGGTGTAAGTAGGGCACAAGTAGGGCACAAGTAGGACGCAAGTAGGGCGCAACTAGGGCACAACTAAGGCGCAACAAGGTTGCAACTAGGGCGCAACTAGGGTGCAACTAGGGCGCAACTAGGGTGCAACTAGGGCGCAACTAGGGCGTAACTAGGGCACAACTAGGGCGCAACTAGAGCGCAACTAGGGCGCAACTAGGACGCAACTAGGACGCAACTAGGGCGCAACTAGAGCGCAACTAGGGCGCAACTAGGGCGCAACAAGGGCGCAACGAGGGCGCAACTAGGG
>SZWC01004586.1:48921-72178 GCA_023375785.1 Penium margaritaceum
TGGCGCAACTAGGGTGCAACTAGGGTACAACTAGGGCGCAACTAAGGCGCAACTAGGGCGCGACAAGGCCGTGACTAGGACGCGACTAGGGCGCGACTAGGGCGCGACTTGGGCGCAACTAGGGCGCAACTAGGGCGCAACTAAGGCGTAACTAGGGCGCAACTAGGGCATAAATAGGGCACAACTGGGGGCAACTAGGGCGTAGCTAGTGCCCAACTGGGGCGCAACTAGGGCGCAAGTAGGGCGCCAGTAGGGTGTAAGTTTAGTGCAATAAGGGTGCAAGAAGCGCGCAACTAGGGAGCAACTAGGGCGCAACAAGGACGCACCTAGGACACAAGTAGGGCGCCACTAGGGTGCAACTAGGACGCAAGTAGGGCGCAAGTAGGGCGCAAGTAGGGCGCAACCAGGGTGTAACTGGGACGCAACTAGGGTGCAACTAGGGCGCAACTAGGGTTCAACTAGTGTGCAAGTTGGGTACAAGTAGGGCGCAACTAAGGCGCAATTAGGGCGCAAGTAGGGCGCAACTAGAGTGCAACTAGGGCGCAACTAGGGCTCAACTAGGGCGCAACTAGGGCGCAAGTAGGGTGCAACTAGGGTGCAACTAGAGCGCAAGTATGGCACAACTAGGGCGCAACTAGGGCGCAACTAGGGTGCAACTTGTGCGCAAGTTGGGCGCAACTAAGGCGCTACTATGGCGCAACTAGCGCGCAAGTAGGGCACAAGCAGGACACAAAAAGCGCGCAACTAGGGCACAACTAGGGCGTAGCTAGTGCCCAACTAAGGCACAACTAGGGTGCAAGTAGGGCGCCTGTAGGGCGCAAGAAGGGTACAATAAGGGCGCAAATAGGGTGCAACAAGGGTGCAACTAGGGCGCAACTAGGGCGCAACTAGGGCGCAACTAGGGCACGACTAGGGCGCAACTAGGGCGCAACTAGGGCGCAACTAGGGCGCAACTAGGGCGCAACTAGGGCGCAACTAGGGTGCAACTAGGGCGCAGCTAGGGCGCAACTAGGGCGCAAATAGGCCTCATCTAGGACACAACTAAGGCGCAACTAGGGCGCAACTAGGGCGCAACGAAGGCGCAACTAGGGCGCAAGTAGGGCACAAATAGGACGCAACTAGGGCGCAACTAGGGTACAACTAGGGCGTAGCTAGTGCCCAACTGAGGCGCAACTAGGGCGCAAGTAGGGCGCAAGTAGGACGTAAGTAGGGTGCAACTAGTGCGCAACTAGGGCGCAACTAGGGCGCAACTAGGGCGCAACTAGGGCGCAACTAGGACAAAACTAGGGTGCAAGTAGGGCCCAACTAGGACGCAACTAGGGTGTAACTAGGGCGCAACTAAGGCACAACTAGGGCGTAATTATGGCGAAAGTAGGGCGCAACTAGGGCGCAACTAGGGCCCAACTAGGGTGCAACTAGGAAGCAACTAGGGCGCAACTAGGGCACAACTAGGACACAAATAGGTCGCAACTAGGGCGCAACTAGGGCGCGACTAGGGCGCAACTAGGACGCAACTAGGGTGCAACTAGGGTGCAACTAGGGCGCAACAAGGGTACAACTAGAGCACAAGTAGGGTGCAAGTAGGGGGAAATCAGGGCGCAACTACGGCACAAATGGGGTACAACTAGGGCGTAACAAGGGCGCAACTAGGGTGCAACTTGAGCACAATGAGGGTGCAACGAGGGCGCAACGAGGGCGCAACGAGGGCGCAACAAGGGCGCAACTAGGGTGCAACTAGTGCGCAACTACGGTGCAACTAGGGCGCAACTAGGCCGCAACTAGGGCGCGACTATGGTACGACTAGAGCGCGACTAGGGCGCGACTAGGGCGCGACTTGGGCGCAACTAGGGCGCAACTAGGGCGCAACTAGGGCGCAACTAGGGCGCAATAAGGGCGCAACTGGGGGCAACTAGGGCGCAACTAGGGCGCAACTTTGGCGAAACTAGGGTGCAACTAGGGCACAACTAGGGCGCAACTGGGGCGCAACTAGGGCGCACTTAGGGCGCAACTAGGGCATAACTATGGTGAAACTAAGGCGCAACTAGGGCGCAACTAGGGCACAGGTAGGACGCAACTAGGGCGCAACTAGGGTACAACTAGGGCGTAGCTAGTGCCCAACTGAGGCGCAACTAGGGCGCAAGTAGGGTGCAAGTAGGGCGCAAATAGGGTGCAACTTGTGCGCAACTAGGGCGCACATTTAGGGTGCAACTAGGGCGTAACCAGGGTGCAAGTATGGTGCAACTAGGGTGCAACTAGGGCGCAAGTAGGGCGCAAGTAAGACGCAACTAGGACACAGCTAGGGCACAACTAGGACGTAGGTAGTGCCCAACTAAGGCGCAACTAGGGCACAAGTAGGGCGCCAGTAGGGTGTAAGTTTGGTGCAATAAGGGTGCAAGAAGGGCGCAACGAGGGTGCAACTAGGGCACAACTAGGATGCACATAGGGCACAAGTAGGGCGCAACTAGGGCGCAACAAGGGCGCAAGTAGGATGCAAGTAGGGTGCGAGTAGGGCGCAACTAGGGTGTAACTAGGACGCAACTAGGGCGCAACTAGGGTGCAACTAGGGTGCAACAAGTGTGCAAGTTGGACGCAAGTAGGGCGCAACTTAGGCAAAATTAGGGCGCAAGTAGGGCGCAACTAGAGCGCAAATAGGGTGCAACTAGGGCGCATTTAGGGTGCAACTAGGGCGCAAGTAGGGTGCAACTAGGGTGCAACGAGAGCTCAAGTATGGCACAACTAGGGTGCAACTAGGGCGCAACTAGGGTGCAACTAGTGTGCAAGTTGGGCACAACTAAGGCGCTACTAAGGCGCAACTAGCGCGCAAATAGGGCACAAGTATGACGCAACTAGCGTGCAACTAGGGCACAACTAGGGCGTAGCTAGTGCCCAACTAAGGCACAACTAGGGCGCAAGTAGGGTGCCAGTATGGCGCAAGTAGGGTGCAATAAGGACGCAAATAGAGTGCAACAAGGGCGCAACTAGGGCGCAACTAGGGCGCAACTAGGGCGCAACTAGGGCGCGACTAGGGTGCAACTAGGGCGCAACTAGGGTGCAACTAGGGCGCAACTAGGGCGCAACTAGGACGCAACTAGGGCGCAACTAGGGCGCAACTAGGGTGCAGCTAGGGCGCAACTAGGGTGCAACAAGGCCGCATCTAGGGCGCAACTAAGGCGCAACTAGAGCGCAACTATGGCACAACTAAGGCGCAACGAGGGCGCAAGTAGGACACAAGTAGGACGCAACTAGGGCGCAACTAGGGTACAACTAGGGCGTAGCTAGTGCCCAACTGAGGTACAACTAGGGCGCAAGTAGGGCGCAAGTAGGGCGCGAGTAGGGAGCAACTAGTGCGCATCTAGGGCGCAACTAGGACGCAATTAGGGCACAACTAGGGCGGAACTAGGGCGCAACTAGGGAGCAACTAGGACGCAACTAGGGTACAACTAGGGCGCAACTAGGGCGCGACCAGGGCGCAATTAGGGCGCAACTAGGACGCAACTAGGGCGCAACTAGGGCCCGACTAGGGTGAAACTAGGGTGCAACTAGGGCGAAACTAGGGCACAACTAGGACACAACTAGGTCGCAACTAGGGTGCAACTAGGGCGCAACTAGGGGGCAACTAGGGCGCAACTAGGACGCAACTAGTGTGCAACCAGGGTGCAACCAGGACGCAACTAGGGCGCAACTAGGGCGCAACTAGGGTGCAACTAGGGCGCAACTAGGGCGCAACTAGGGTGCAACTAGGGTGCAACTAGGGCGCGACTAGGGCGTAACTAGGGCGCAAGTAGGACGCAAGTAAGACGCAACTAGGGTGCAACTAGGGCACAACCAGGGCTCGGCTAGTGCCCAACTAAGGCGCAACTAGGGTGCAAGTAGGGCACCAGTAGGGTGTGAGTAGGGTGCAATAAGGGCGCAAGAAGGGCGCAACTAGGGTGCAACAAGGGCGCAACTAAGACGCGACTAGGGCGCAAGTAGGGTGCAACTAGGGCGCAACTGTGGCGCAAGTAGGGCGCAACTAGGGTACAACTAGGGCACAACTAAGGCGCAACTAGGGCGCAACTAGGGTGCAACTAGGGCGCCACTATGGCGCAACTAGAGCGCAACTAGGGCATAACTAGGGCGCAACTAGGACGCAACTAGGGCGCAACTAGGGCGCAACTAGGGCACAACTAGGGCGCAACTAGGGCGCAACAAGGGCGCAACGAGGGCGCAACTAGGGCGCGACAAGGGTGCAACGAGAACGCAACTAGGGCGCAATTATGGTGCAACTGGGGCGCAACTAGGGTGTAACTAGGACGCATCTAGGGTGCAACTAGGGCGCAACTAGGGCACAACTAGGGCACAAGTAGGACGCAACTAGGTCGCAACTAGGGCGCAACTAGGGCGCAACTAGGGTGCAACTAGGGCGTAACTGGGGCGCAATCAGGGCGCAACTAGGGCGCGACTAGGGCACAACTAGGGCGCAAAAAGGGCGCAGCTATGGTGCAACTTGTGTGCAAGTTGGGTGCAACTAAGAAGCAACTAAGGCGCAACTAGCGCGCAAGTAGGGCACAAGTAGGACGCAGCTAGGGCGCAAGTAGGGCACAACTAGGGCGTAGTTAGTGCCCAACTAAGGCACAACTAGGGCGCAAGAAGGGTGCCAGTAGGGTGCAAGTAGGGTGCAATAAGGGCGCAAATGGGGTGCAACTAGAGTGTAACTAGGGCGTAATTAGGGCGCAACTAGGTCGTGACTAGGGCGCTACTAGGGTGCGACTAGGACGCAACTAGGGCGCAACTAGGGCGCAACTAGGGCGCAACTAGGGTGCAACTAGGGCGTAACTAGGGTGCAACTAGGACGCAACTAGGGCGCAACTAGGGCGCAACTAGGGTGCAACTAGGGCGCAACTAGGGTGCAACTAGGGCGCAACAAGGGTGTAACTAGAGCGTACGTAGGACGCAAGTTTGCGCAACTACGGCACAAATGGGGCACAACTAGGGCGTAACAAGGGCACAACTAGGGTGCAACTTGAGCGCAACGAGGGTGCAACGATGGCACAACGAGGGCGCAACGAGGGCGCAACAAGGGCGCAACTAGGGCGCAACTAGGGCGCAACTAGGGTGCAACTAGGGCGCAACAAGGACGCAACTAGGGCACGACTGTGGAGCGACTAGAGCGCGACTAGGGCGCGACTAGGGCGCGACTTGGGCGCAACTAGGGCGCGACTAGGGCGGAACTAGGGCGCAACTAGGGCGCATTAAGGGTGCAACTGGGAGCAACTAGGTCGCAACTAGGGCGCAACTTGGGCGCAACTAGGGCGCAACTATGGCACAACTAGGGCGCAACTAGGGCGCCATTGGGGCGCACATAGGGCGCAACTAGGGTGCAACTATGGCGAAACTAAGGCGCAACTAGGACGCAAATAGGGTACAAGTAGAGCGCAACTAGGGCGCAACTAGGGTACAACTAGGGCGTAGCTAGTGCCCAACTGAGGCGCAACTAGGGCGCAAGTAGGGTACAAGTATGACGCAAGTAGGGTGCAACTTGTGCGCAATTAGGACGCGCACTCAGGGTGCAACTAGGGCGTAAATAGGGTGCAAGTATGGCGAAACTAGGGTGCAACTAGGGTGCAAGTAGGGCGCAATTAAGATGCAACTAGGGCACAACTAGGGCACAACAAGGGCGTAGCTAGTGCCCAACTGAGGCGCAACTAGGGTGCAAGTAGGGCGCCAGTAGGGTGTAGGTTTGGTGCAAAATGGGCGCAAGAAGGGCGCAACTAGGGTGAAACTAGGGCGTAACTAGGACGCACCTAGGGCGCAAGTAGGACGCAACTAGGGCGCAACTAGGGCGCATGTAGGGCGCAAGTAGGGCGCAACTAGGGCGCAACTAGGGCGCAACTAGGACGCAACTAAGGCGCAACTAGGGCGCAACGAGGGTGCAACTAGCGTGCAAATTGGGCACAACTAGGGGGCAACTAAGGCGCAACTAGGGCGCAAGTAGGGCGCAACTAGAGCGCAACTAGGACACAAATAGGGTGCAACTAGGGCACAATTAGGGTGTAACTAGGGCGCAACTAGAGCGCAAGTAGGGCACAACTAGGGTGCAACCAGGGCGCAACTAGGGTGCAACTAGTGCGCAACTAGGGCGCAACTAGGGCGCAACTAGGGCCCGGCCTACATTTGTTTGACCCGGCCTTGGTTTCTTTGACCCGTCTTTGGTTTTAGTGACCCAGCTTTAGTTTATGTGACCCGGCTTTGGTTTCTGTGACCCGGTTTTGGTTTATGTGACCTGGCTTTGGTTTCTCTGACCCGGCTTTCGTTTCTGTGGCCCAGCTTTGGTTTCTGTGATCCGGCTTTGGTTTCTGTGACCCGTCTTTTGTTTCTATGACCCGGCTTCCGTTTCTGTGACCCGGCCTTGGTTTCTATGTCCCGGCTTTGGTTTCTGTGACCCGGCTTTGGTTTCTGTGACCCGGCTTTGGTTTATGTGACCCGGCGTTGGTTTATGTGACCCGGCTTTGCTTTCTGTGACCCGGCTTTGGTTTCTGGGACTCGGCATTGGTTTCTGTGACCCGGCTTTGGTTTTTGTGACCCGGCTTTCGTTTGTGTGACCCGGCTTTGGCTTCTGTGACCCGGCTTTGTGTGACCCGGCTTTGGTTTCTGTGTCCCAGCTTTGGTTTCTGTGACCCGGCTTTGGTTTCTATCACCCGGCTTTGGTTTCTGTGAGCCGGCTTTTGTTTCTGTGACCCGGCTTGGTTTCTGTGACCCGGCTTTGGTTTTGTGACCCGGCTTTGGGTTTTGTGACCCGACTTTGGTTTCTGTGACCCGGCTTTGGTTTCTATCACCCGGCTTTGGTTTCTGTGAGCCGGCTTTTGTTTCTGTGACCCGGCTTGGTTTCTGTGACCCGGCTTTGGTTTTGTGACCCGGCTTTGGGTTTTGTGACCCGACTTTGGTTTCTGTGACCCGGCTTTGGTTTCTATCACCCGGCTTTGGTTTCTGTGAGCCGGCTTTTGTTTCTGTGACCCGGCTTGGTTTCTGTGACCCGGCTTTGGTTTTGTGACCCGGCTTTGGGTTTTGTGACCCGACTTTGGTTTCTGTGACCCGGCTTTGGTTTCTATCACCCGGCTTTGGTTTCTGTGAGCCGGCTTTTGTTTCTGTGACCCGGCTTGGTTTCTGTGACCCGGCTTTGGTTTTGTGACCCGGCTTTGGGTTTTGTGACCCGACTTTGGTTTCTGTGACCCGGCTTTGGTTTCTATCACCCGGCTTTGGTTTCTGTGAGCCGGCTTTTGTTTCTGTGACCCGGCTTGGTTTCTGTGACCCGGCTTTGGTTTTGTGACCCGGCTTTGGGTTTTGTGACCCGACTTTGGTTTCTGTGACCCGGCTTTGGTTTCTATCACCCGGCTTTGGTTTCTGTGAGCCGGCTTTTGTTTCTGTGACCCGGCTTGGTTTCTGTGACCCGGCTTTGGTTTTGTGACCCGGCTTTGGGTTTTGTGACCCGACTTTGGTTTCTGTGACCCGGCTTTGGTTTCTATCACCCGGCTTTGGTTTCTGTGAGCCGGCTTTTGTTTCTGTGACCCGGCTTGGTTTCTGTGACCCGGCTTTGGTTTTGTGACCCGGCTTTGGGTTTTGTGACCCGACTTTGGTTTCTGTGACCCGGCTTTGGTTTCTATCACCCGGCTTTGGTTTCTGTGAGCCGGCTTTTGTTTCTGTGACCCGGCTTGGTTTCTGTGACCCGGCTTTGGTTTTGTGACCCGGCTTTGGGTTTTGTGACCCGACTTTGGTTTCTGTGACCCGGCTTTGGTTTCTATCACCCGGCTTTGGTTTCTGTGAGCCGGCTTTTGTTTCTGTGACCCGGCTTGGTTTCTGTGACCCGGCTTTGGTTTTGTGACCCGGCTTTGGGTTTTGTGACCCGACTTTGGTTTCTGTGACCCGGCTTTGGTTTCTATCACCCGGCTTTGGTTTCTGTGAGCCGGCTTTTGTTTCTGTGACCCGGCTTGGTTTCTGTGACCCGGCTTTGGTTTTGTGACCCGGCTTTGGGTTTTGTGACCCGACTTTGGTTTCTGTGACCCGGCTTTGGTTTCTATCACCCGGCTTTGGTTTCTGTGAGCCGGCTTTTGTTTCTGTGACCCGGCTTGGTTTCTGTGACCCGGCTTTGGTTTTGTGACCCGGCTTTGGGTTTTGTGACCCGACTTTGGTTTCTGTGACCCGGCTTTGGTTTCTATCACCCGGCTTTGGTTTCTGTGAGCCGGCTTTTGTTTCTGTGACCCGGCTTGGTTTCTGTGACCCGGCTTTGGTTTTGTGACCCGGCTTTGGGTTTTGTGACCCGACTTTGGTTTCTGTGACCCGGCTTTGGTTTCTATCACCCGGCTTTGGTTTCTGTGAGCCGGCTTTTGTTTCTGTGACCCGGCTTGGTTTCTGTGACCCGGCTTTGGTTTTGTGACCCGGCTTTGGGTTTTGTGACCCGACTTTGGTTTCTGTGACCCGGCTTTGGTTTCTATCACCCGGCTTTGGTTTCTGTGAGCCGGCTTTTGTTTCTGTGACCCGGCTTGGTTTCTGTGACCCGGCTTTGGTTTTGTGACCCGGCTTTGGGTTTTGTGACCCGACTTTGGTTTCTGTGACCCGGCTTTGGTTTCTATCACCCGGCTTTGGTTTCTGTGAGCCGGCTTTTGTTTCTGTGACCCGGCTTGGTTTCTGTGACCCGGCTTTGGTTTTGTGACCCGGCTTTGGGTTTTGTGACCCGACTTTGGTTTCTGTGACCCGGCTTTGGTTTCTATGACCCGGCTTTGGTTTCTATGACCCGGCTTTGGTTTCTATGACCCGGCTTTGGTTTCTGTGACCCGGCTTAAGTTTATCTGACCCAGCTTTGGTTTCTTTGGCCCTGCTTTGGTTTCTGTGTACCGGCTTTGGTTTACCTAGCTTTGGTTTCGTTGACCCGGCTTTAGTTTCTGTGACCCGTCTTTGGTTTCTATGACCCGGCTTTCGTTTCTGTGATCTAGCTTTGGTTTCTGTGACCTGGATTTGGTTTCTGTGACCCGGCTTTGGTTTCTGTGGCCCGGCTTTGGTTTCTGTGACCCGGCTTTGCTTTCTGTGACTCGGCGTTGGTTTCTATGATCCGGCTTTGGTTTCTGTGACCCGGCTTTGGTTTATGGGACCGTTTTTGGTTCCTGGGACCCGGCTTAGGTTTATGTGACCCGGCTTTGGTTTCTGTGACCCGGCTTTGGCTTCTATGACCCGGCTTTATGTGACCCAGCTATGGTTTCTGTGACCCGGCTTTGGTTTCTGTGACCTGGCTTTGGTTTGTGTGACCGGGCTTTGGTTTCTGTGACCCGGCTTTGGCTTCTATGACCCGGCTTTATGTGACCCAGCTATGGTTTCTGTGACCCGGCTTTGGTTTCTGTGACCTGGCTTTGGTTTGTGTGACCGGGCTTTGGTTTCTGTAACCTGGCTTTGGTTTCTGTGACCTAGCATTGGTTTTTGTGACCCGGCTTTGGTTTATGTGACCCGGCTTTGGTTTCTCTGTCCCGGCTTTGGTTTCTGTGACCCGGCTTTGGTTTCTGTGACCCGGCTCTGGTTTCTGTGACCTGGCTTTGGTTTCTGTGACACGGCTTTGGTTTCTTTGACCTGGCTTTTGCTTCGGTGAGCCGGCTTTGGTTAATGTGACCCGGCTTTGGTTTCTGTGACCCTGCTTTGGTTTCTGTGACCTGGCTTTGGTTTATGTGACCCGGCTTTGGTTCTATGACCTGGCTGTGGTTGCTGTGACCCGGCTTTGGTTTCTGTGATCCGGCTTTGGATTATGTGACCCGGCTTTGGTTGCTGTGACCCCGCTTTGGTTTCTATGAACGGGCTTCGGTTTTTGTGCTCCGGCTTTGGTTTTTTGACCCGGCTTTGGTTTTGTGACCCGGCTTTGGTTTATGTGACCCGGCTTTGGTTGCTGTGACCCCGCTTTGGTTTCTATGAACGGGCTTCGGTTTTTGTGCTCCGGCTTTGGTTTTTTGACCCGGCTTTGGTTTTGTGACCCGGCTTTGGTTTATGTGATCGGGCTTTGGTTTTTGTGACCCGGCTTTGGTTTCTGTGACCCGGCTTTGGTTTCTGTGACCCGGCTTTGGTTTCTGTTACCTGGCTTTGGTTTCTCTGACCCGGCTTTGGTTTCTGTGACTTGGTTTTGGTTTATGTGACCCGGCTTTGGTTTCTGCGACCCGACTTTGGTTTCTGTGACTCGGCTTTGGTTTTTGTGTACCGGCTTTGGTTTTTGTGATTCGGCTTTCGTTTTTCCGACCTAGCTTTGGTTTTTGTGACCCGGATTTCGTTTGTGTGACCCGGCTTTGCTTTCTGTGACCCGGCTTTGTTTTCTATGACTCGGCTTTGGTTTCTGTGACCGGCTTTGGTTGCTGTGACCCGGCTTTGGTTTCTGTGACCCGGCTTTGTTTTCTATGACTCGGCTTTGGTTTCTGTGACCGGCTTTGGTTGCTGTGACCCGGCTTTGGTTTCTGTGACCCGGCTTTGGTTTCGGTGACCCTGCTTTGGTTTCTGTGCCTCGGCTTTGATTTCTGTGACCCGGCTTTGGTTTCTCTGACCCGGTTTTCGTTTCTGTGGCCCAGCTTTGGTTTGTGTGATCCGGCTTTGGTTAATCCAGCTTTGGTTTCTTTGACCCGGCTTTGGTTTATGTGACCCATCCTTGGTTTCTATGACCCGGCCTTCGTTTCTGTGACCCGGCTTTGGTTTCTATGACCTGTCTTTGGTTTCTCTGACCCAGCTTTGGTTTCTGTGACCTGGCTTTGGTTTCTCTGAGCCGGCGTTGGTTTCTGTGACCCGGCTTTGGTTTCTGGGACCCGGCTTTGGTTTCTGTGACCCGGCTTTGGTTTATGTGACCCAGCTTTGGTTTTTGTTACTTGTGTTTGGTTTCTGTGACCCACCTTTGGTTTCTGTGGCCTGGCTTTGGTTTCTGTGACTCAGCTTTGGTTTCTGTGACCCGGCTTTGATTTATATGACCCAGTTTTGGTTTATGAGACCCGGCTTTGGTTTCTGTGACCTGGCTTTGGTTTCTGTGACCCGGCTTTGGTTTCTGTGACCCGGCATTGGTTTCTGTGACCCACCTTTGGTTTCTGTGACCCAGCATTAGTTTCTGTAACCTGACTGTTGTTGCTGTGACCCGGCGTTGGTCTCTGTGACCCGGCTTTGGTTTCTGTGACCCGGCTTTGGTTTCAGTGACCCGGCTTTGGTTTGTGTGACCCGGCTTTGGTTTCTGTGACCCAGCTTTGGCTTTTCTGACCCGGCTTTGGTTTCTGTGACCCGGCTTTGGTTTCTGTGACCCGGCTCTGGTTTGTGTGACCTGGCATTGGTTTCAATGACCCAGCTTTGGTTTCTTTGACCTGGCTTTTGTTTCTGTGAGCCGGCTTTGGTCACTGTGACCCGGCTTTGGCTTCTGTGACCCCGCTTTGGTTTCTGTGACCTGGCTTTGGTTTCTGTGACCCGGCCTTGGTTCTGTGACCTGGCTTTGGTTGCTGTGACCCGCCTTTGGTTTCTGTGATCCGGCTTTGGATTCTGTGACCCGGCTTTGGTTGCTGTGACCCGGCTTTGGTTTATATGACCGGGCTTTGGTTTCTGTGCTCCGGCATTGGTTTTTTGACCCGGCTTTGGTTTTGTGACCCGCCTTTGGTTTCTGTGATCCGGCTTTGGTTTATGTGACCCGGCTTTGGTTTCTGTGACCCGGCTTTGGTTTCTGTGACTTGGCTTTGGTTTCTGTGACCCGGCTTTGGTTTCTGCGACCCGGCTTTGGTTTCTGCGACCCGACTTTGGTTTCTATGACTCGGCTTTGGTTTCTGTGACCCGGCTTTGGTTTCTGTGACTTGGCTTTGGTTTCTGTGACCCGGCTTTGGTTTCTGCGACCCGGCTTTGGTTTCTGCGACCCGACTTTGGTTTCTATGAATCGTCTCTGGTTTCTATGACTCGGCTTTCGTTTTTCTGACCTAGCTTTGGTTTTTGTGACCTGGCCTTGGTTTCTGTGACCCGGCATTGCTTTCTGTGACCCTGCTTTGTTTTCTATGACTCCGCTTTGGTTTCTGTGACTCGGCTTTCGTTTTTCTGACCTAGCTTTGGTTTTTGTGACCTGGCCTTGGTTTCTGTGACCCGGCATTGCTTTCTGTGACCCTGCTTTGTTTTCTATGACTCCGCTTTGGTTTCTGTGACCCGGCTTTGGTTGCTGTGACCCGGCTTTGGTTTCTGTGACCCAGCTTTGGTTTTGGTGACCCTGCTTTGGTTTCTGTGGCCCGGCTTTGATTTTTGTGACCCGGCTTTGGTTTTTCTGACCCGGCTTTCGTTTCTGTGGCCCAGCTTTGGTTTCTGTGGCCCAGCTTTGGTTTATCCAGCTTTGGTTTCTTTGACCCGGCTTTGGTTTCTGTGACCCGTCTTTGGTTTCTATGACCCGGCCTTCGTTTCTGTGACCCGGCTTTGGTTTCTATGACCTGGCTTTGGTTTCTGTGATCCAACTTTGGTTTCTGTGACCCGGCTTTGGTTTCTGTGAGCCGGCGTTTGTTCATGTGACCCGGCTTTGGTTTTTGTGACCCGGCTTTGGTTTCTTGGACCCGGCTTTGGTATCTGTGACCCGGCTTTGATTTATGTGACCCAGCTTTGGTTTCTGTGACCCGGCTTTGGTTTTTGTGACCCGGCTTTGGTTTCTTGGACCCGGCTTTGGTATCTGTGACCCGGCTTTGATTTATGTGACCCAGCTTTGGTTTCTGTGACCCGTCTTTGGTCTCTGTGACCCGGCTTTGGTTTCTGTGGCCTGGCTTTGGTTGCTGTGACCCAGCTTTGGTTTTTGTGACCCGGCTTTGATTTCTATGACCCGGTTTTGGTTTCTGAGACCCGGCTTTGGTTTCTGTGACCTGGCTTTGGTTTCTGTGACCCGGCTTTGGTTTCTGCGACCCGGCATTGGTTTTTGTGACCCACCTTTGGTTTTTGTGACCCGGCATTAGTTTATGTAACCTGACTGTGGTTGTTGTGACCCGGCTTTGGTTTCTGTGACCCGGCTTTGGTTTCTGTGACCCGGCTGTGGTTTATGTGATCCGGCATTGGTTTCTTTGACCCGGCTTTGGTTTAATTGACCTGGCTTTTGTTTCTGTGAGCCGGCTTTGGTTACTGTGACCTGTCTTTGGTTTCTGTGACCCCGCTTTGGTTTCTGTGACCTAGCTTTGGATTCTGTGACCGGCTTTGGTTCTGTGACCTGGATTTGGTTGCTGTGACCCGGCTTTGGTTCCTGTGATCCGGCTTTGGATTCTTTGACCCAGCTTTGATTTCTGTGACCCGGCTTTGGTTTCTATAAACGGGCTTTGGTTTATGTGCTCCGGCTTTGGTTTGTTGACCCGGCTTTGGTTTTGTGACCCTGCTTTGGTTTCTTTGACCCGGCTTTGGTTTCTGTGACCCGGCTTTGGTTTCTATAAACGGGCTTTGGTTTATGTGCTCCGGCTTTGGTTTGTTGACCCGGCTTTGGTTTTGTGACCCTGCTTTGGTTTCTTTGACCCGGCTTTGGTTTCTGTGACCCGGCTTTGGTTTCTAATACCCTGCTTTGGTTTCTGTGACCCGGCTTTGATTTCTGTGACCCGGCTTTGGTTTCTCTGATCCGGCTTTCGTTTCTGTGGCCCATCTTTGGTTTATGTGATCCGGCTTTGGTTTATCCAACTTTTGTTTTTGTGACCCGGCTTTCGTTTCTGTGACCCGGCTTTGGTTTCTATGACCCGGTTTTGGTTTCTGTGACCCAGCTTTGGTTTCTGTGACCCGGCTTTGGTTTCTGTGACCCGGCGTTGGTTTTTGTGACCCGGCTTTGGTTGTTGTGACCCGGCTTTGGTTTCTTGGACCCGGCTTTGGTTTCTTGGACCCGGCTTTGGTTTCTAATACCCTGCTTTGGTTTCTGTGACTCGGCTTTGGTTTCTGTGACTCGGCTTTGGTTTCTGTGACTCGGCTTTGGTTTCTGTGACTCGGCTTTGGTTTCTGTGACTCGGCTTTGGTTTCTGTGACTCGGCTTTGGTTTCTGTGACTCGGCTTTGGTTTCTGTGACTCGGCTTTGGTTTCTGTGACTCGGCTTTGGTTTCTGTGACTCGGCTTTGGTTTCTGTGACTCGGCTTTGGTTTCTGTGACTCGGCTTTGGTTTCTGTGACTCGGCTTTGGTTTCTGTGACTCGGCTTTGGTTTCTGTGACTCGGCTTTGGTTTCTGTGACTCGGCTTTGGTTTCTGTGACTCGGCTTTGGTTTCTGTGACTCGGCTTTGGTTTCTGTGACTCGGCTTTGGTTTCTGTGACTCGGCTTTGGTTTCTGTGACTCGGCTTTGGTTTCTGTGACTCGGCTTTGGTTTCTGTGACTCGGCTTTGGTTTCTGTGACTCGGCTTTGGTTTCTGTGACTCGGCTTTGGTTTCTGTGACTCGGCTTTGGTTTCTGTGACTCGGCTTTGGTTTCTGTGACTCGGCTTTGGTTTCTGTGACTCGGCTTTGGTTTCTGTGACTCGGCTTTGGTTTCTGTGACTCGGCTTTGGTTTCTGTGACTCGGCTTTGGTTTCTGTGACTCGGCTTTGGTTTCTGTGACTCGGCTTTGGTTTCTGTGACTCGGCTTTGGTTTCTGTGACTCGGCTTTGGTTTCTGTGACTCGGCTTTGGTTTCTGTGACTCGGCTTTGGTTTCTGTGACTCGGCTTTGGTTTCTGTGACTCGGCTTTGGTTTCTGTGACTCGGCTTTGGTTTCTGTGACTCGGCTTTGGTTTCTGTGACTCGGCTTTGGTTTCTGTGACTCGGCTTTGGTTTCTGTGACTCGGCTTTGGTTTCTGTGACTCGGCTTTGGTTTCTGTGACTCGGCTTTGGTTTCTGTGACTCGGCTTTGGTTTCTGTGACTCGGCTTTGGTTTCTGTGACTCGGCTTTGGTTTCTGTGACTCGGCTTTGGTTTCTGTGACTCGGCTTTGGTTTCTGTGACTCGGCTTTGGTTTCTGTGACTCGGCTTTGGTTTCTGTGACTCGGCTTTGGTTTCTGTGACTCGGCTTTGGTTTCTGTGACTCGGCTTTGGTTTCTGTGACTCGGCTTTGGTTTCTGTGACTCGGCTTTGGTTTCTGTGACTCGGCTTTGGTTTCTGTGACTCGGCTTTGGTTTCTGTGACTCGGCTTTGGTTTCTGTGACTCGGCTTTGGTTTCTGTGACTCGGCTTTGGTTTCTGTGACTCGGCTTTGGTTTCTGTGACTCGGCTTTGGTTTCTGTGACTCGGCTTTGGTTTCTGTGACTCGGCTTTGGTTTCTGTGACTCGGCTTTGGTTTCTGTGACTCGGCTTTGGTTTCTGTGACTCGGCTTTGGTTTCTGTGACTCGGCTTTGGTTTCTGTGACTCGGCTTTGGTTTCTGTGACTCGGCTTTGGTTTCTGTGACTCGGCTTTGGTTTCTGTGACTCGGCTTTGGTTTCTGTGACTCGGCTTTGGTTTCTGTGACTCGGCTTTGGTTTCTGTGACTCGGCTTTGGTTTCTGTGACTCGGCTTTGGTTTCTGTGACTCGGCTTTGGTTTCTGTGACTCGGCTTTGGTTTCTGTGACTCGGCTTTGGTTTCTGTGACTCGGCTTTGGTTTCTGTGACTCGGCTTTGGTTTCTGTGACTCGGCTTTGGTTTCTGTGACTCGGCTTTGGTTTCTGTGACTCGGCTTTGGTTTCTGTGACTCGGCTTTGGTTTCTGTGACTCGGCTTTGGTTTCTGTGACTCGGCTTTGGTTTCTGTGACTCGGCTTTGGTTTCTGTGACTCGGCTTTGGTTTCTGTGACTCGGCTTTGGTTTCTGTGACTCGGCTTTGGTTTCTGTGACTCGGCTTTGGTTTCTGTGACTCGGCTTTGGTTTCTGTGACTCGGCTTTGGTTTCTGTGACTCGGCTTTGGTTTCTGTGACTCGGCTTTGGTTTCTGTGACTCGGCTTTGGTTTCTGTGACTCGGCTTTGGTTTCTGTGACTCGGCTTTGGTTTCTGTGACTCGGCTTTGGTTTCTGTGACTCGGCTTTGGTTTCTGTGACTCGGCTTTGGTTTCTGTGACTCGGCTTTGGTTTCTGTGACTCGGCTTTGGTTTCTGTGACTCGGCTTTGGTTTCTGTGACTCGGCTTTGGTTTCTGTGACTCGGCTTTGGTTTCTGTGACTCGGCTTTGGTTTCTGTGACTCGGCTTTGGTTTCTGTGACTCGGCTTTGGTTTCTGTGACTCGGCTTTGGTTTCTGTGACTCGGCTTTGGTTTCTGTGACTCGGCTTTGGTTTCTGTGACTCGGCTTTGGTTTCTGTGACTCGGCTTTGGTTTCTGTGACTCGGCTTTGGTTTCTGTGACTCGGCTTTGGTTTCTGTGACTCGGCTTTGGTTTCTGTGACTCGGCTTTGGTTTCTGTGACTCGGCTTTGGTTTCTGTGACTCGGCTTTGGTTTCTGTGACTCGGCTTTGGTTTCTGTGACTCGGCTTTGGTTTCTGTGACTCGGCTTTGGTTTCTGTGACTCGGCTTTGGTTTCTGTGACCCATCTTTGGTTTCTATGGCCCGGCTTTCGTTTCTGTGACCCGGCTTTGGTTTCTATGACCCGGCTTTGGTTTCTGTGACCCGGCTTTGGTTTCTGTGACCCGGCTTTGGTTTCTGCGACCCGGCGTTGGTTTCTTTGACCCGGCTTTGGTTTCTGTGACCCAGTTGTGGTTTCTGGGACCCGGCTTTGGTTTTTGCGACCCGGCTTTGGTATTTGTGAACCGGCTTTTGTTTGTGTGACCCGGCTTTGGCTTTTGTGACCCTGCTTTCTGTGACCCAGCATTGGTTTTTGTTACCTAGCTTTGGTTTTTGTGATCCGACTTTGGATTATGTGACCCGGCTTTGGTTTCTGTGATCCTGCTTTAGTTTCTGTGACCCGGCTTTGGTTTCTGTGACCCGGCTTTGGTTTTTGTGACCCGGTTTTGGTTTCTGTGACCCGGCTTTGATTTCTGTGACCCATCTTTGGTTACTGTGACCCGGCTTTGGTTGTTGGGACCCGGTTTTGGTTTCTGTGACCCGGCTTTGGTTTTTGTGACCTGGATTTTGTTTGTGTGACCCGGCTTTGGCTTCTGTGACCTGGCTTTCTGTGACCCGGCTTTCATTTCTGTGACCCAGCCTTGGTTTTTGTGACCGGACTTTGGTTTCTGTGACCCAACTTTGGTTTCTGTGATTTGGCTTTGGTTTCTGTGACCCAGGTTTGGTTGATGTGACCCGGCTTTGGTTTCTATGACCCGGTTTTGGTTTCTGTGACCCGGCTTTGATTTCTGTGACCCGGCTTTGGTTTCTGTGACCTGGCTTTGGTTTTTGTGACCCAGCTTGGTTTCTGTGACCCGGCTTTGGTTTTGTGACCCGACTTTGCTTTCTGTGACCCGGCTTTGGTTTCTGTGACCGGTTTAGGTTTCTGTGACCCGGCATTGATTGTTGTGACCCGGCTTTGGTTCGTGTGACCCGGCTTTGGCTTCTGTGACCTTGCTTTCTGTGACCCGGCTATGGTTTCAGTGACCCGGCTTTGGTTCGTGTGACCCGGCTTTGGCTTCTGTGACCTTGCTTTCTGTGACCCGGCTATGGTTTCAGTGACCCGGCTTTGGTTCGTGTGACCCGGCTTTGGCTTCTGTGACCTTGCTTTCTGTGACCCGGCTATGGTTTCAGTGACCCGGCTTTGGTTCGTGTGACCCGGCTTTGGCTTCTGTGACCTTGCTTTCTGTGACCCGGCTATGGTTTCAGTGACCCGGCTTTGGTTCGTGTGACCCGGCTTTGGCTTCTGTGACCTTGCTTTCTGTGACCCGGCTATGGTTTCAGTGACCCGGCTTTGGTTCGTGTGACCCGGCTTTGGCTTCTGTGACCTTGCTTTCTGTGACCCGGCTATGGTTTCAGTGACCCGGCTTTGGTTCGTGTGACCCGGCTTTGGCTTCTGTGACCTTGCTTTCTGTGACCCGGCTATGGTTTCAGTGACCCGGCTTTGGTTCGTGTGACCCGGCTTTGGCTTCTGTGACCTTGCTTTCTGTGACCCGGCTATGGTTTCAGTGACCCGGCTTTGGTTCGTGTGACCCGGCTTTGGCTTCTGTGACCTTGCTTTCTGTGACCCGGCTATGGTTTCAGTGACCCGGCTTTGGTTCGTGTGACCCGGCTTTGGCTTCTGTGACCTTGCTTTCTGTGACCCGGCTATGGTTTCAGTGACCCGGCTTTGGTTCGTGTGACCCGGCTTTGGCTTCTGTGACCTTGCTTTCTGTGACCCGGCTATGGTTTCAGTGACCCGGCTTTGGTTCGTGTGACCCGGCTTTGGCTTCTGTGACCTTGCTTTCTGTGACCCGGCTATGGTTTCAGTGACCCGGCTTTGGTTCGTGTGACCCGGCTTTGGCTTCTGTGACCTTGCTTTCTGTGACCCGGCTATGGTTTCAGTGACCCGGCTTTGGTTCGTGTGACCCGGCTTTGGCTTCTGTGACCTTGCTTTCTGTGACCCGGCTATGGTTTCAGTGACCCGGCTTTGGTTCGTGTGACCCGGCTTTGGCTTCTGTGACCTTGCTTTCTGTGACCCGGCTATGGTTTCAGTGACCCGGCTTTGGTTCGTGTGACCCGGCTTTGGCTTCTGTGACCTTGCTTTCTGTGACCCGGCTATGGTTTCAGTGACCCGGCTTTGGTTCGTGTGACCCGGCTTTGGCTTCTGTGACCTTGCTTTCTGTGACCCGGCTATGGTTTCAGTGACCCGGCTTTGGTTCGTGTGACCCGGCTTTGGCTTCTGTGACCTTGCTTTCTGTGACCCGGCTATGGTTTCAGTGACCCGGCTTTGGTTCGTGTGACCCGGCTTTGGCTTCTGTGACCTTGCTTTCTGTGACCCGGCTATGGTTTCAGTGACCCGGCTTTGGTTCGTGTGACCCGGCTTTGGCTTCTGTGACCTTGCTTTCTGTGACCCGGCTATGGTTTCAGTGACCCGGCTTTGGTTCGTGTGACCCGGCTTTGGCTTCTGTGACCTTGCTTTCTGTGACCCGGCTATGGTTTCAGTGACCCGGCTTTGGTTCGTGTGACCCGGCTTTGGCTTCTGTGACCTTGCTTTCTGTGACCCGGCTATGGTTTCAGTGACCCGGCTTTGGTTCGTGTGACCCGGCTTTGGCTTCTGTGACCTTGCTTTCTGTGACCCGGCTATGGTTTCAGTGACCCGGCTTTGGTTCGTGTGACCCGGCTTTGGCTTCTGTGACCTTGCTTTCTGTGACCCGGCTATGGTTTCAGTGACCCGGCTTTGGTTCGTGTGACCCGGCTTTGGCTTCTGTGACCTTGCTTTCTGTGACCCGGCTATGGTTTCAGTGACCCGGCTTTGGTTCGTGTGACCCGGCTTTGGCTTCTGTGACCTTGCTTTCTGTGACCCGGCTATGGTTTCAGTGACCCGGCTTTGGTTCGTGTGACCCGGCTTTGGTTTCTGTGACCCGGCGTTGGTTTCTGTGACCCGGCTTTGGTTTCTGTGACCCTGTTGTAGTTTCTGGGACCCGGCTTTGGTTTTTGCGACCCGGCTTTGGTATTTGTGAACCGGCTTTTGTTTGTGTGACCCGGCTTTGGCTTCTGTGACCTTGCTTTCTGTGACCCGGCTTTGGTTTTTGTTACCCAGCTTTGGTTTCTGTGACCCGACTTTGGATTATGTGACCCGACATTGGTTTCTGTGATCCAACTTTAGTTTCTGTGACCCGGCTTTGGTTTCTGTGACCGGCTTTGGTTTTTGTGACCCGGTTTTTGTTTCTATGACCCGGCTTTGATTTCTGTGACCCATCTTTGGTTTCTGTGACCCGGCTTTGGTTTCTGGGACCCGGTTTTGGTTTCTGTGACCCGGCTTTGGTTTTTGTGACCTGGATTTTGTTTGTGTGACCCGTCTTTGGCTTCTGTGACTTGGCTTTCTGTGACCCGGCTTTCATTTCTGTGACCCAGCCTTGGTTTCTGTGACCGGACTTTGGTTTCTGTGACCCAACTTTGGTTTCTGTGATCCGGCTTTGGTTTCTGTCACCCAGGTTTGGTTATTGTGACCCGGCTTTGGTTTCTATGACCCGGTTTTGGTTTATGTGACCCGGCTTTGATTTCTGTGACCCGGCTTTGGTTTCTGTGACCTGGCTTTGGTTTTTGTGACCCAGCTTGGTTTCTGTGACCCGGCTTTGGTTTCTGTGACCCGACTTTGCTTTCTGTGGCCCGGCTTTGGTTTCTGTGACCGGTTTTGGTTTCTGTGACCCGGCTTTGGTTTCTGTGACCCGACTTTGCTTTCTGTGGCCCGGCTTTGGTTTCTGTGACCGGTTTTGGTTTCTGTGACCCGGCTTTGGTTTCTGTGACCCGACTTTGCTTTCTGTGGCCCGGCTTTGGTTTCTGTGACCGGTTTTGGTTTCTGTGACCCGGCTTTGGTTTCTGTGACCCGACTTTGCTTTCTGTGGCCCGGCTTTGGTTTCTGTGACCGGTTTTGGTTTCTGTGACCCGGCTTTGGTTTCTGTGACCCGACTTTGCTTTCTGTGGCCCGGCTTTGGTTTCTGTGACCGGTTTTGGTTTCTGTGACCCGGCTTTGGTTTCTGTGACCCGACTTTGCTTTCTGTGGCCCGGCTTTGGTTTCTGTGACCGGTTTTGGTTTCTGTGACCCGGCTTTGGTTTCTGTGACCCGACTTTGCTTTCTGTGGCCCGGCTTTGGTTTCTGTGACCGGTTTTGGTTTCTGTGACCCGGCTTTGGTTTCTGTGACCCGACTTTGCTTTCTGTGGCCCGGCTTTGGTTTCTGTGACCGGTTTTGGTTTCTGTGACCCGGCTTTGGTTTCTGTGACCCGACTTTGCTTTCTGTGGCCCGGCTTTGGTTTCTGTGACCGGTTTTGGTTTCTGTGACCCGGCTTTGGTTTCTGTGACCCGACTTTGCTTTCTGTGGCCCGGCTTTGGTTTCTGTGACCGGTTTTGGTTTCTGTGACCCGGCTTTGGTTTCTGTGACCCGACTTTGCTTTCTGTGGCCCGGCTTTGGTTTCTGTGACCGGTTTTGGTTTCTGTGACCCGGCTTTGGTTTCTGTGACCCGACTTTGCTTTCTGTGGCCCGGCTTTGGTTTCTGTGACCGGTTTTGGTTTCTGTGACCCGGCTTTGGTTTCTGTGACCCGACTTTGCTTTCTGTGGCCCGGCTTTGGTTTCTGTGACCGGTTTTGGTTTCTGTGACCCGGCTTTGGTTTCTGTGACCCGACTTTGCTTTCTGTGGCCCGGCTTTGGTTTCTGTGACCGGTTTTGGTTTCTGTGACCCGGCTTTGGTTTCTGTGACCCGACTTTGCTTTCTGTGGCCCGGCTTTGGTTTCTGTGACCGGTTTTGGTTTCTGTGACCCGGCTTTGGTTTCTGTGACCCGACTTTGCTTTCTGTGGCCCGGCTTTGGTTTCTGTGACCGGTTTTGGTTTCTGTGACCCGGCTTTGGTTTCTGTGACCCGACTTTGCTTTCTGTGGCCCGGCTTTGGTTTCTGTGACCGGTTTTGGTTTCTGTGACCCGGCTTTGGTTTCTGTGACCCGGCTTTGGTTTCTGTCATCCAGCTTTGGTTATTGTGACCCGGCTTTAGTTTCTGTGACCCGGCTTTGGTTTCTGTGACCCAGCTTTGGTTTTTGTGACCCGGCTTTGGTTTCTGTGACCCGGCTTTGGTTTCTGTGGCATGGTTTTGGTTTATGTGACTCAGCTTTGGTTTTTGTGACCCAGCTTTGGTTTCTGTGAAACAGCTTTGGTTTCTGTGACCGGGTTTTGGCTTCTCTGACCCGGTTTCTGAGACCCGGCTATGGTTTCAGTGACCCGGCTTTGGTTTCTGTCACCCGGCTTTGGTTAGTGTGACCCGGCTTTAGTTTATGTGACCCGGTTTTGGTTTCTTTGACCCAGCTTTGGTTTCTGTGGCCCGGCTTTGGTTTTTGTGACCCGGCTTTGGTTTCTGTTACCCGGCATTGGTTTGTGTGACCCAGCGTTGGTTTCTGTGACCCGGCATTGCTTTCTGTAACCCGACTTTGGTTGCTGTTACCCGGCTTTGGTTTATGTGACCCGGCTTTGGTTTCTGTAACCGGGCTTTGGTTTATGTGACCCGGCTTTGGTTTGTGTGACCCAGCTTTGGTTTTTGTCACCTGGCATTGGTTTCTCTGACCCGGCTTTGGTTTATGTGGCCCGGCTTTGGTTTCTGTGACCCGGCTTTGGTTTATGTGACCCGGCACTGGTTTCTGTGACCCGGTTTTGGTTTCTTTGACCCGGCTTTGGTTCCTTTGACCTGGCTTTTGTTTCTGTGAGCCGGCTTTGGTTGCTGTGACCTGGCTTGGTTTCTGTGACTTCGCTTTGGTTTCTGTGACCTGGCTTTGGTTTCTTTGACCCCGATTTGGTTATGTGACCTGGCTTTGGGTTTTGTGACCCGGCTTTGGTTTCTGTGATCCAGCTTTGGATTCTGTGACCCGGCTTTGGTTCATGTGACCCGGTTTTGGTTTCTATGACCGGGCTTTGGTTTCTATGCTCCGGCTTTGGTTTGTTGACCCGGCTTTGGTTTCTGTGCCCCGACTTTGGTTTCAATTGATCCGGCTTTGGTTTATGTGACTCGGCTTTGGTTTATGTGACTCGGCTTTGGTTTCTGTGACCCGGCTTTGGTTTCTGTGACCCGACTTTGGTTTCTGTGACCCAGCTTTGGTTTCTGTGAACCGGCTTTGGTTTTTGTGACCCGGTCTTTGTTTTTCTGACCAAGCTTTGGTTTTTGTGACCCGGCTTTGGTTTGTGTGACCCGGCTTTGCTTTCTGTGACCCGGCTTTGTTTGCTGTGACTCGGCTTTGGTCTCTGTGACCCGGCTTTTGTTGCTGTGACCCGGCTTTGGTTTCTTTGACCCGACTTTGGTTTCTGTGACCCGCCTTTGGTTTTTGTGGCCAGCTTTTGGTTTCTATGACTCGGCGTTGGTTTCTGGGACCCGGCTTTGGTCTCTGCGACTTGGCTTAGGTTTATGTGACCCGGCTTTGGTTTCTGTGACCCGGCTTTGGTTTCTGTGACCCGGCTTTGGTTTTTGTGACCCGGCATTGGTTTCTGTGATCTACCTTTGGTTTATGTGACCCGGCATAAGTTTCTGTAACCTGACTTTGGTTGCTGTGACCCGGCTTTGGTTTCTGTGACCCGGCTTTGGTTTCTGTGACCCGGCTTTGGTTTGTGTGACCCGGCTTTGGTTTCTGTGACCCGGCTTTGGTTTCTCTGACCCGGCTTTGGTTTCTGTGACCCGGCTTTGGTTTCTGTGACCCGGCTCTGGTTTCTGTGACCCGGCTTTGGTTTCTGTGACCCGGCTTTGGTTTCTGTGACCCGGCTTTGGTTTCTGT
>SZWC01004586.1:73161-88294 GCA_023375785.1 Penium margaritaceum
TGTGACCCGGCTTTGGTTTCTTTGACCTGGCTTTTGTTTCTGTGAGCCGGCTTTGGTTACTGTGACCCGGCTTTGGTTTCTGTGACCCCGCTTTGGTTTCTCTGACCTGGCTTTGGTTTATGTGACCAATCTTTGGTTCTGTGACCTGGCTTTGATTGCTGTGACCAGGCTTAGGTTTTTGTGATCCGGCTTTGGATTATTTGACCCGGCTTTGGTTTCTGTGACCCGGTTTTGGTTTCTATGATCGGGCTTTGGTTTCTGTGCCCCAGCCTTGGTATGTTGACCCGGCTTTGGTTTTGTGACCCGGCTTTGGTTTCTGTGACCCGGCATTAGTTTCTGTAACCTGACGTTGGTTGCTGCGACCCGGCTTTGTTTTCTGTGACCCGGCTTTGGTTTCTGTGACCCGGCTTTGGTTTCTGTGACCCGGCTTTGGTTTGTGTGACCTGGCTTTGGTTTCTGTGACCCGGCTTTGGTTTCTCTGACCCGGCTTTTGTTTCTGTGCCCCGGCTTTGGTTTCTGTGACCTGGCTTTGGTTTCCGTGACCCGGCTTTGCTTTCTGTGACCCGGCTTTGGTTTATGTGACCCATCTTTGGTTTCTATGGCCCGGCTTTCGTTTCTGTGACCCGGCTTTGGTTTCTATGACCCGGCTTTGGTTTCTGTGACCCGGCTTTGGTTTCTGTGACCCGGCTTTGGTTTCTGCGACCCAGCGTTGGTTTCTTTGACCCGGCTTTGGTTTTTGTGACCCGGTTGTGGTTTCTGGGACCCCGCTTTGGTTTTTGCGACCCGGCTTTGGTATTTGTGAACCGGCTTTTGTTTGTGTGACCCGGCTTTGGCTTCTGTGACCCTGCTTTCTGTGACCCGGCTTTGGTTTTTGTTACCCAGCTTTGGTTTGTGTGACCCGACTTTGGATTATGTGACCCGACATTGGTTTCTGTGATCCAGCTTTAGTTTCTGTGACCCGGCTTTGGTTTCTGTGACCCGGCTTTGGTTTTTGTGACCCTGTTTTGGTTTCTATGACCCGGCTTTGATTTCTGTGACCCATCTTTGGTTTCTGTGACCCGGCTTTGGTTTCTGGGACCCGGTTTTGGTTTCTGGGACCCGGTTTTGGTTTCTGTGACCCGGCGTTGGTTTTTGTGACCTGGATTTCGTTTGTGTGACCCGGCTTTGGCTTCTGTGACTTGGCTTTCTGTGACCCGGCTTTCATTTCTGTGACCCAGCCTTGGTTTCTGTGACCGGACTTTGGTTTCTGTCACCCAGGTTTGGTTGCTGTGACCCGGGTTTGGTTTCTATGACCCGGTTTTTGTTTCTGTGACCCGGCTTTGATTTATGTGACCCGGCTTTGGTTTCTGTGACCTGGCTTTGGTTTTTGTGACCCAGCTTGGTTTCTGTGACCCGGCTTTGGTTTCTGTGACCCGACTTTGCTTTCTGTGGCCCGGCTTTGGTTTCTGTGACCGGTTTAGGTTTCTGTGACCCGGCTTTGGTTTCTGTGACCGGGCTTTGGTTCGTGTGAACCGGCTTTGGTTTTTGTGACCCGGCTTTGGTTTCTGTGACCCGGCTTTGGTTTCTGTGGCCTGGCTTTGGTTTCTGTGACCCGGCTTGGTTTCTGTGACCTGGCTTTGGTTTTGTGACCCGGCTTTGGTTTTTGTGTCCTGGCATTGGTTTTTGTGACCCGGCCTTGGTTTCTATGACCCGGCTTTGGTTTCTGTGACCCGGCGTTGGTTTATGTGATCCGGCTTTGGTTTCTGTGACCCGGCTTTGCTTTCTGTGACCCGGCTTTGTTTTCTATGACTCGGCTTTGTTTTCTGTGACCCGGCTTTGGTTGCTGTGACCCGGCTTTGGTTTATGTGACTCGGCGTTGGTTTCTGTGATCCGGCTTTGGTTTCTGTGACCCGGCTTTGCTTTCTGTGACCCGGCTTTGTTTTCTATGACTCGGCTTTGTTTTCTGTGACCCGGCTTTGGTTGCTGTGACCCGGCTTTGGTTTATGTGACTCGGCGTTGGTTTCTGTGATCCGGCTTTGGTTTCTGTGACCCGGCTTTGCTTTCTGTGACCCGGCTTTGTTTTCTATGACTCGGCTTTGTTTTCTGTGACCCGGCTTTGGTTGCTGTGACCCGGCTTTGGTTTATGTGACTCGGCGTTGGTTTCTGTGATCCGGCTTTGGTTTCTGTGACCCGGCTTTGCTTTCTGTGACCCGGCTTTGTTTTCTATGACTCGGCTTTGTTTTCTGTGACCCGGCTTTGGTTGCTGTGACCCGGCTTTGGTTTATGTGACTCGGCGTTGGTTTCTGTGATCCGGCTTTGGTTTCTGTGACCCGGCTTTGCTTTCTGTGACCCGGCTTTGTTTTCTATGACTCGGCTTTGTTTTCTGTGACCCGGCTTTGGTTGCTGTGACCCGGCTTTGGTTTATGTGACTCGGCGTTGGTTTCTGTGATCCGGCTTTGGTTTCTGTGACCCGGCTTTGCTTTCTGTGACCCGGCTTTGTTTTCTATGACTCGGCTTTGTTTTCTGTGACCCGGCTTTGGTTGCTGTGACCCGGCTTTGGTTTATGTGACTCGGCGTTGGTTTCTGTGATCCGGCTTTGGTTTCTGTGACCCGGCTTTGCTTTCTGTGACCCGGCTTTGTTTTCTATGACTCGGCTTTGTTTTCTGTGACCCGGCTTTGGTTGCTGTGACCCGGCTTTGGTTTATGTGACTCGGCGTTGGTTTCTGTGATCCGGCTTTGGTTTCTGTGACCCGGCTTTGGTTTCTGTCATCCAGCTTTGGTTATTGTGACCCGGCTTTAGTTTCTGTGACCCGGCTTTGGTTTCTGTGACCCAGCTTTGGTTTTTGTGACCCGGCTTTGGTTTCTGTGACCCGGCTTTGGTTTCTGTGGCATGGTTTTGGTTTCTGTGACTCAGCTTTGGTTTCTGTGACCCAGCTTTGGTTTCTGTGAAACGGCTTTGGTTTTTGTGACCGGGCTTTGGCTTCTCTGACCCGGCTTTCTGAGACCCGGCTATGGTTTCAGTGACCCGGCTTTGGTTTCTGTCACCCGGCTTTGGTTAGTGTGACCCGGCTTTAGTTTCTGTGACCCGGCTTTGGTTTCTTTGACCCAGCTTTGGTTTCTGTGGCCCGGCTTTGGTTTTTGTGACCCGGCTTTGGTTTCTGTTACCCGACATTGGTTTCTGTGACCCAGCGTTGGTTTCTGTGACCCGGCATTGCTTTCCGTAACCCGACTTTGGTTGCTGTTACCCGGCTTTGGTTTATGTGACCCGGCTTTGGTTTCTGTAACCGGGCTTTGGTTTATGTGACCCGGCTTTGGGTTGTGTGACCCAGCTTTGGTTTTTGTCACCCGGCTTTGGTTTCTCTGACCCGGCTTTGGTTTATGTGGCCCGGCTTTGGTTTCTGTGACCCGGCTTTGGTTTATGTGACCCGGCACTGGTTTCTGTGACCCGGTTTTGGTTTCTGTGACCCGGCTTTGGTTCCTTTGACCTGGCTTTTCTTTATGTGAGCCGGCTTTGGTTATTGTGACCCGGCTTTGGTTCCTGTGACTCGGCTTTGGTTTCTGTGACCTGGCTTTGGTTTCTGTGACCCGGCGTTGGTTTCTGTGACCCGGCTCTGGTTTCTGTGACCCGGCTTTGGTTTCTGGGACCCGGCTTTGGTTTTTGTGACCCGGCTTTTGTTTTTGTGACCCGGCTTTCGTTTGTGTGACCCAGCTTTGGCTTCTATGACCCAGCTTTCTGTGACCCGGCTTTGGTTTCTGTGACCCAGCTTTGGTTTCTGTGACCCGACTTTGTATTCTGCGATCCGACTTTGGTTTCTGTGATCCGGCTTTGGTTTCTGTGACCCTGATTTGGTTTTTGTGACTCGGCTTTGGTTTCTGTTACCCGGCGTTGCTTTCTGTGACCCGGCTTTGTTTCCTGTGACTCGGCTTTGGTTTCTGTGACCCGGCTTTGGTTTCTGTGACCCGACTTTGGTTTCTGCGACCCGCCTTTGGTTTTTGTGGCCAGGCTTTGGTTTCTGTGACTCGGCTTTGGTTTCTGGGACCCAGCTTTGGTCTCTGCGACTTGGCTTAGGTTTATGTGACCCGGCTTTGGTTTATGTGACCCGGCTTTGGTTTCTGTGACCCGGCTTTGGTTTCTGTGACCCGGCTTTGGTCTTTGTGACCCGGCTTTGGTTTTTGTGACCCGGCTTTGGTTTCTATGACCCGGCTTTGGTTTCTATGACCCGGCTTTGGTTTCTATGACCCGGCTTTGGTTTCTATGACCCGGCTTTGGTTTCTATGACCCGGCTTTGGTTTCTATGACCCGGCTTTGGTTTCTATGACCCGGCTTTGGTTTCTGTGACCCGGCTTTGGTTTGTGTGACCCGGCTTTGGTTTCTGTAACCCGGCTTTGGGTTTCGTGACCCGGCTTTGGTTTCTGTGACCCGGCTTTGGTTTCTATGACTCGGCTTTGGTTTCAATGACTTGGCTTTGGTGTCTGTGACCCGGCTTTGGTTTCTGTGAGCCGGCTTTGGTCTTTGTGACCCGGTTTTGGTTTATGTGACCCGGTTCTGGTTTTTGTGACCCGGTTATGGTTTATGTGGCCCGGCTTTGGTTTCTGTGACCCAGCTTTGGTTTCTATGACCAAGCTTTGGTTTCTATGACTTGGCTTTGGTTTCTGTGACCCGGCTTTGGTTTCTAAGACACGGCTTTTAGTTTCTGTGACCCAGCTTTGGTTTATGTGACCCAGCTTTCGTTTCTGTGACCTGGCTTTGGTTTGCTGTGACCCCGCTCTGGAAACTATGACTCGGCTTTGGTTTCTATGACTTGGCTTTGGTTCCTGTGACATGGCTTTGGTTTTTGAGACCTGGTTTTGGTTTCTGTGATCCGGTTTTGGTTTCCGTCACGTGGCTTTGGTTTTTGTGACCCGGCTTTGGTTTCTGTGACCCGGCTTTGGTTTCTGTGACCCAACTTTGGTTTCTGTAATCCGGCTTTGATTCCTGTGACCCGGCTTTGGTTTTTGTGACCCTAGTTGCGTCCTACTTGCGCCCTAGTTGCACCCTAGTTGCGACATAGTTGCGCCCTAGTTGCGCCCTAGTTGCGCCCTTGTTGCGCCCTACTTGCGCCCTACTCTCGCCCTAGTTGCGCCTCAGTCGGGCACTAGCTACACCCTAGTTATACCCTAGTTGCGCCCTAGCTACGTCCTACTTGTGCTTTACTTGCGTCCTAGTTGCGCCTTAGTTGCGTCTTAGTTGCGTCTTAGTTGCCCCTTAGTTGCACCCTAGTTGCACCCAAGTTGTGCCCTAGTTGTTCCCTAGTTGCACCCTAGTTGCCCCCTAGTTGCGCCCTAGTTGTGCCCTAGTTGCGTCCTAGTTGCGCCCTAGTTGCATCCTTGTTGCGCCCTTGTTATGCCCTCGTTGCGCCCTTGTTGCGCCCTCCCTGCGCCCTCGTTGCGCTCAAGTTGCACCCTAGTTGTGCCCTTGTTACACCCTAGTTATGCCCCACTTGTGCCGTAGTTGCGCCATACTTGCACCCTACTTGCGCCCTACTTGTGCCCTAGTTGCACCCTTGTTACGCCCTAGTTCCGCCCTAGTTGCACCCTAGTTGCGTCCTAGTTGCGTCCTAGTTGCACCCTAGTTTCCTTACACGTACTTACACATACTTACACACACTTACACACACTTACACACACTGACACGCACGTACACGTACTTACACCGACTTATACGTACTTACATGCACTTACACGCACTTACACGAACTTAGAAGCATATACACGCACGTATACACACTTACACGCACTTACACGAGCTTATACGCACGTAAACAAACTTACAATCCCTTACACACGCTTACACATACTTACATGCACTTACACGCACTTACATGCACTTACAGGCACTTACACAAACTTACACGTGCTTACACGTACTTACACGTACCTACATGTACTTACACCCACTTACACGTACGTACACGCACACACACGCACTTACACGCACTTACACGCTCTTGCATACACTTATACATACATACACGTCCTTACATGCACTTAGACGCACTTACACGCACTAACACGCACTTACATGCACTTACACACACTTACACGTACTTAAACACATTTACACGCACTTACACGCACTTACACGTACTTACATGCACTTACACACACTTACACACACTTACAAGCACTTACATGCACTTACACGCACGTATACGTACTTACACGTACTTACACGTACGTACACGAACTTACACGCACTTACATGCACTTACCCGTACGTATATGTACTTACACGTACTAACACACACTTACAAATACTTACACACACTTACACAAACTTACACACTCTTACACATACTTACACACACTTACATGCACTAGCACGCACTCACACACACTTACACGCACTTGCATACACTTGCACACACTTACACGCAATTACAGGTACTTACACGTACTTACACATACTTAAACAAACTTACCATCGCTTACACGCGCTTACACGCGCTTACACGCACTTAAATGACCTTACACGCACTTACACGAACGTACACGCACTTACATGCACTTACACGAAATTACATGCACTTATACACACTTACACGTACTTACACACACTCACATGCACTTACAGGCACTTACATGCACTGACACGCACTTACACGCACTTACATGCACTTACTCGCACTTACACACACTGACACGAACTCACATGCACTTACACATACTCACACGCACTTACATACACTTACACGTACTGACACAGACTTACACAAACTTACACGTACTTACACACACTTACATATACGTACACACACTTACACGCACTTACACGCAAGTACACAAATGTACATGTACTTACTCGCACTTACACGAACTTACACACACGAATACGTACTTAAACACACTTGTATGCACTTATACACACTTATACGCACTTACATGCACGTACACGCACTTACACGCACTTACACGCACTTACACACACTTACACGCACTTACACGCACTGATACAAACTCACACGCATTTACACACACTTACACAAACTTACATGTACTTACTCGAACTTACACGCACTTACATGCACTTACACACACTTGCACACACTTTCACGCACTTACACGCACCTACACGAACTTACATGAACTAACACGCACTTACACGCACTTACACGCACTTACACGCACTTATACACACTTACACACGCTTACACGCACTTACACACACTTACACGTACATACACAAACTTACATACACTTACACGCACTTGCACGCACTTACATCCACTTACACAAACGTACACGCACTTATACAAACTTACACACACTTACACGTAATTACATGCACTTACACGAACTCGCACGCACTCACACGCACTTACACGCACTTACACGCACTTAAACGCAAGTACACGTACTTACACGCACTTACATGCACTGACACGAACCCACACACACTTTCATGCACTTACATGAACGTACACACACTTACAAGCACTTACACAAACTTACACAAACTAACACACACGTACACGCTCTTACATACACTTACACGTACTTACACACAATTACATGTACTTACACGCACTTACACGCACTTACACGCACTTACATGCATTTACACACACTTACACGCACTTACACGTACTTACACACACTCAAATGCACTTACACACACTTACACGCACTTACACATACTTACACGTACTTACACACACATACACGCACTTTCACGTACTTACATGCACATACACGAACTTACACGCACTTACACACACTTACACACACGTACATGCACTTGCATGCACTTACACGCACTTACACGTACTTACACGCACTTACACATGCTTGTACATACTTATATACACATATACGCACTTATACTCCCTTACACTCACTTACACGCACTTACACGCACTTACATGCACTTACACGCACTAACACGCACTTACATGAACTTATACAAACTTACACGCACTTACACGCACTTACACACACTTACACGCACTGACACGCAATTACACACACTTACACACACTTACACGCACTTATACGAACTTACATGTACTTACACACACTTACACGTACGTATATGCACTTACATGCACTTACACGCACTTACACACACTTATACGTACTTACACGTACTTACGCGAACTTACAAACACTTACACGTACTTACACGCCCTTACACGTGCTTACACGCACTTACACGAACTTACACGTACTTACACGCACTTACACACAATTACACGCACTTACACGCACTTGCGCATACTTACATGCACTTACACACACTAACACACACATACACATACTTATACGCAATTGTATGAACTTACATGTACTTACACGCACTTATACGCACTTACAAGTACTTATATGCACTTACACGTACTTAAATGCACTTACACGTACTTACACGCACTTACACGCACTTACACATACTTACACACACTGGCACAAACTCACACGCGCTTACACATACTTACACGAACTTACACACACTTACACGCACTTATACGAACTTACACGCACTTATACGTACTTACACGTACTTGCACACACTTACACGGACTTACGCGCACTTACACGAACTTACATGTACTTACACGTACTAACATGCACTTACACGCACGTACACGTACTTACACACACTTACAGATACTTAAACGCACTTACACGTACTTCCACACACTTACACGCACTTACAAGTACTTACATGCACTTACACGAACTTACACGTACTTGCACGTACTTACACGTACTTACACACACTTACACAAATGTACACACACTTACACACACTTATACAAACTTACACGCACTTACATGTAATTACACGTACTTACACGCAGTCACATGCACTCATACACACTTACGCACACTTTCACATGCTTACACGCAAGTACACGCACTTACATGCACTGATACAAACTCACACATACTTTCATGCACTTACATGAACGTACACACACTTACAAGTACTTACACGAACTTACACGAACTAACACGTACTTAAACGCTCTTACATAAACTTACACATACTTACACGCACTTACACGCACTTACACGCACTTACACGTACTTACACACACTTACACGCATGTACACACACTTACACGCACTTACTCGTACTTACACACACTTAAACACACTTACACGCACTTACACGCACTTACACACACTTACATGCACTTACATACACTTACAGGTACTTTCACGCACTTACATGCACATACACGCACTTACACGCACTTACACGTACTTACACGCACTTATACGCACTTGCACACACTTACACACACATACACGCACTTACACGCACTTACGCATACTTACACCTATGTACACGCACTTACATGCACTTATACATACTTACGTACGCTTACACGTACTTACACTCCCTTACACTCACTTACACGCACTTACACACACTTACACGCACTTACATGCACTTACACACACTTACATGAACTTACACGAACTTACACGCACTTATACGCACTTACACACACTTACTCATACTTACACGCACTTACACGTACTTACACGCACTTACACATACTTACACGAACTTACACACACTTACACGTACTTACACGCACTTATATGTACTTACACGCACTTACATGCACTTACACACAATTACACGCACTTACACGCACTTACGCAAACGTATATGTACTTACACGCACTTATACGCCCTTACACGTACATACACACACTTACACGTACTTACGCGCACTTACACACACTTACACACACTTACACACACGTATACACACTTACACATACTAACATACACTTACATGCACTTACACACACTTACACGCACTTACATGCACTTACACGCACTTGCACGCACTTACACGCACTTACACATACTTACACGCACTTACATACACTAACACATACTTACATATACTTATACGTAATTATACGAACTTACATGCACTTACACGCACTTACACGCACTTACACGCACTTACATGCACTTATACGCACTTGCATGCACTTACACGCACTTACACGCACTTACACACACTTACATCCACGTACACACACTTACACACACTTACACGTACTTACACGCACTTACACAAACTTACACGCACTGAAACACACTTTTACATACGTACACGCACTTATACATACTTACACGTACTTACACGCACTTACACGCACTTACACGCACTTACACGCACTAACACGCACTTACATACATTTACACACACTTACACACACTTACACGTACTTACATGCACTTACACACACTTATACGTACTTACACACTCTTACACAAACTTACACGCACTTAAACGTACTTACACACACTTACACGCACTCACACGAACGTACATACACTTACACGCACTTATACGAACTTACACACACTCACATGTACTCACACGCACTTACACACACTTACACGCATTTACATGCATTTACACGCAGTTACACACACTTACACGCACTGAAACAAACTCATACACACTTTCACGCACTTACACAATCGTACACACACTTACACCCACTTACACAAACTTACACGAACTCACACGTACTTACATGCACTTACACACACTGACATAAACTGATACGCATTTACACGCACTTACACGCACTTACACGCACTTACACACACTTACACGCACTAACGCGCACTTACACGCACTTGTACGCACTTAATCACACTTACACGCACTTACACGTACTTACACGAACTTACACGCACTGGCACGTACTTACACGCACTTACACGTACTTACACGCACTTACACGCACTTACATGCACTTACAAGCACTTCCACGTACTTACACACACTTACATGCACTTAAATGCACTTACACATACTTACACGTACTTACACACACTTACACGCACTTAAACGCACTTACATGTACCTATACACACTTACACACACCTACACATAATTACATGCACTTACATGCACTTGCACGCACTTACATGCACATACACACACTTACACGCACTTACACGTACTTACACACACATACACGCACTTGAACGCACTTACATGTACATACACGCACTTACACGCACTTACACACACTTACACGTACTTACACGCACCTATACACACTTACACGTACTTACACGCACTTACACTCACTTACACGCACTTACACGTACTTACACACACTTACACGCACTTACATGCACTAAGACACACTTATACGCACTTACACGAACTTACACAAACTTACACGCACTTACACACACTTACACGCACTTACACGTACTTACACATACTTACATGCACTTACATGCACTTACATACACTTACGCAAACGTACGCGCACTTATACACACTTGCATGTTCTTACACGCACATACACGTACTTACATGCACTTACACGCACTTACACACACTTACCCGTACTCACACGCACATATACGCACATATACGCACTTACACGCACTTACACGCACTTACACGAACTTACACACACTTACACGCACTTACACGCACTTACACGCACTTACACGCACTTACACGCACTTACATGCACTTACAAGTACTTACACGCACTTACACGTACTAACACGCATTTACACATACTTACACACACTTACACGTACTTATACACACTTACACGTACTTACATACACTTACACGTACTTACACATACTTGCATGCACTTACGCACACTTACACGTACTTACACACACTTACACGCACTTACACGCACTTACACACACTTACACGTACTTACACGTACTTACATGCACTTACACGCACTTACACGTACTTACACACACTTACACAAACTTACACGTATTGATACACACCTACACGCACTTAGACACACTTACACACACTTACACACACTTACACACACTTACACGTACTTATTCACACTTACACGTACTTACACGTACTTACACGCACTTACACGAACTTACATGCACTTACACACACTTACACGCACTTACACGCACTTACACAAACGTACACGCACTTACACGCACTTATACGAACTTACACGTACTTATACGCACTTATACACACTTACACGTACTTACACGCACTCACACGCACTCACACGTTCTTACACGTACTTGCACTCCCTTACACGCAGTTACATACACTTACACGCACTGATACGAACTCACACACACTTTCACGCACATACACAAACATCTACACACTTACACGTACTTACACAAACTTACACGCACTTTCACGATCTTACACATACTTACACATACTTACACGCACTTACACGCACTTACACGTACTTACACGCATTTACACGCACTTATACGCACTTACAGGCACTTACACGTACTTGCACATACTTAACCGCACTTACACGCACTTATACGCACTTAAACAAACTTACACGCACTGGCACACACTGGCACGCACTTACAGATACTTAAACGCACTTACACATACTTACACGCACTTACACGCACTTACACGTACTTGTACACACTTACACGCACTTACACACACTTACACGCACTTATACGCACTTACACGCACTTTCACGAACTTACACACACTTACACGTACTTACACAAACTTAGAAGCACTTACACACACTTACACATACTTGCACACACTTACACACACTTACACGTACTTACATGAACTTACATGCACTTACACGCACTTACACACACTTACACGCACTTACACACACTTACATGCACTTACACGCACTTACACACACTTACACGTACTTCCACACACTTACACGCACTTACACACACTTACACACACTTACACAAACTTACACGCACTTACACGTACTTACACGCACTTACACATACTTACACAAACGTACACACACTTACACGTACTTATACGAACTTACACACACTTACACGCACTTACACGCACTTACGCACACTCACACACACTCACACACACTTACACGCACTTACACGCACGTACACGCAAGTACACGTACTTACGCACACTTACATGCACTGACACGAACTAACACGCACTTTCATGCACTTACATGAACGTACACATACTTACAAGTACTTAAACGAACTTACACGAACTAACACTCACTTACACACACTTACATACACTTACACGTACTTACACGCACTTACACGTACTTATGCGTACTTACACATACTTACACGCACTAACACGAACTCACACACACTTTCACGTACTTATACATATGTACACACACTTATACGCACTTACACGAACTTACACGCACTTACACAAACTTACACGCACTTACACACACTTACACACACTTACACATACTTACACGCACTTACACGAACTTACACACACTTACACGTACGTACACGTACTTACACCCACTCGCACGCACTCACGCGCACTTACACGCACTTACACGCACTTATACGCAAGTACACGTACCTACACGCACTTACATGCACTGACACAAACTCACACGCACTTTCATGCACTTACATGAACGTACACACACTTACAAGCACTTACATGAACTTACACGGAATAACACGCACTTACATACACTTACACGTACTTACATGCACTTGCACGCACTTACACGCAGTTACACACACTTACACGCACTTATACGCATTTATACGCACTTACACGTACTTACACACAATTACACACACTTAAATGCACTTACACGAACTAACACGCACTTACACACACTTACACGTACTTACACACACTTACACGCACTTTCACGTACTTACATGCACATACACACACTTACATGCACTTACACGCACTTACACGTACTTACACCCACTTGCATACACTTATACGCACATACACGCACTTACACGTACTTACACGCACTTACACATACTTACACGCTTGTACATGCACTTATACATACTTACACACACATACACGCGCTTACACTCACTTACACACACTTACGCACACTTACATGCACTTACACACACTTACATACACTTACACAAACTTACACGAACTTACATGCACTTACACGCACTTACACGTACTTACACACACTTATACGTACTTACACGCACTTACACGCACTTATACGCACGTACACAAACTTACACACACTTACACGCACTTACACGCACTTACGTGCACTTACACGCACTTACACATACATACATACACATACACGTACTTACACACACTTACGCAAACTTACACACACTTACATGCACTTACACGTACTTGCATGCACTTACACGCACTTACACGCACTTACACACACTTACACGCACTTACACCCACTTACACGCACTTACACGCACTTGCACGCACTTACACGTACTTACACGTACATACACGCACTTACACGCACTTACACAAACTTTCACGCACTGAAACACACTTACACGCACTTACATGTACTTACACATACTTACACGCACTTACACGCATTTACACGCACTTACACACACTTACACACACTTACACGTACTTACACGCACTTACACGTAATTACACACACTTACACAAACTAACACGTACTTCCACGCACTTACACACACATACACACACTTACACGAACGTACACACACTTACACGTACTTATGCGAACTTACACACACTTACATGCACTTATACGCACTTACACATACTCACACGCACTCACACGCACGTACACATACTTACACGCACTTACATGCACTTACAGGCAGTTACATGCACTTACACGCACTGACACAAAATCTCGTACTTTCACGCACTTACACAAACATATACACACTTACACGCACTTACACGAACTTACACGAACTCACACGCACTTACACGCACTTACACACACTGACACACACTTACATGCACCTACGTGTACTTGCACACACTTACATGCACTTACACACACTAACACGCACTTACACACACTTGTATGCACTTATCCGCACTTACACGCACTTACACACACTCGCACGCACTGGCACGCACTTACATGCACTTACACGTACTTACACGCACTTACACGCACTTACATGCACTTACACGCACTTACACGCACTTACACGCACTTACACGCACTTACACGCACTTACACGCACTTACACGCGCTTACACACACTTGCACACACTTAGGTGCGTGTAAGTACGTGTAAGTACGTGTAAGTGCGTGTAAGTGCGTGTAAGTGTGTGTAAGTGCGTGTAAGTGCGTGTAAGTGCATGTAAGTGCGTGTAAGTGCGTGTAAGTGCGTGTAAGTGCG